>WBMV01007169.1:2030858-2068924 GCA_013396655.1 Campylorhamphus procurvoides | reverse complement strand
TGGTAAAGGCGGTGGCAGAAGAGCTGGGTGCGTTTCTGGTTGGTGTCAGCGGCCCTGCCCTCCACGGTTCGAGGCCGGGAGAAGCTGAAGAGAATTTGCGAAGAGTCTTTGAAAAGGGCAGAGAAATGTCATGCGGAGGCCCAACCGTTCTCTTTTTTGATGAAATTGATTCTTTGTGCCCAAAGCGAGGAAGGTCCAGCAATGCTCCTGAGGATCGCGTTGTTGCTCAGCTGCTGACGCTCCTGGATGGTGTAAGGAGGGAGGGTAAGATGGTCATTGTGGCAGCAACAAACAGGCCGGATGCATTAGACCCTGCACTGAGAAGACCTGGCAGATTTGACAGAGAGGTAAATAAACGCTGTTATTTATGCACACTTTCTTCTTTCCATATGGATGTGAAGGGGGGGGCTGTTTAATAAAGTATCATAAGGGCATGGACCTGTTCTTGAGGGGCGCTGTTTGCTTACAGATGCTTAGCTTTATAGGCTTAGTTTTTTTCATTTGAATTCTAGATTGAAGATTTATGCATGTCTCCTTAAAGGTTTATTGTGACAGAGAGCTAGTAACCTGTTGTGTCAGAAATTCTGTTCAGATTTCAATTTTTAGTCTGTTCTGGAAAACTTCTGTTAGCCTAGTAGTCAAAAGAAGAAAAACACACACAGTTGTGCAGCTCACAGTTCTTTTGCTTCTATTATTTTTCTGGCTAAACACATTCCTGGCTCAAGCAGTTTAGTCTAGATCTTCAATGCTTTCATTATTTTCCAGGGTTTACAGAGTATTGAGATATATTTTCGTGACTGTGTTTCACCAGCGTTTTAATAATGTGTGAACAGTTATCTTACTGATTTTTTTTCCTATCGTATTAATCTAATTTAGTCCTTGTGATGCAAGTAAATTGTTATTTGAGTGTTACATCTTATATTGAAATTACCTGAAAATGAGACTTGATAGACACTAGCTGACAGTGTCTTATGAAAACTGTTTATACAAACACTGTTCACTTGGAAGAGTTAAGAGGTGTTTTAAATATGTCATTGTATAGCGCTGCTAATAGGTTTCTTGCAAAACTCTTTAGTTGCAAGATAAGTAAATATAAATCTTTAGTAAGCAGTATAAAGCAGAGACAAAATTGCTTGCCCATGTGTATAAAATAAGATGAATTATAACACAATATCTACTTACAATTTTTGTTTATTATATTTGGTTTAGGTTATTATTGGGACCCCAACAGTCACTCAGAGAAGATCCATCCTGCAGTTGCTTACATCCACTATGCCCATTTCTCCAGGTGTTGATCTGGCCCAGCTGGCAGAACTGACGCCTGGGTACGTTGGAGCTGACCTCACAGCACTCTGCAGAGAAGCTGCTCTGCAGGCTCTGTCCCACAGCGCTTTGGTATGGCTGCACATCAGTCAAGGGCAGCGTCATTAACATAAGTTACCACCCGTTCCTCAGTCATAATCAGCTTTACTCGGGAAGCTTAAGAAGTTGAAGACTCACAAATCAAAATACTGAAAAATACCATGTGTTATAAAAGTAGATATGCCATTTTTGCTAGTCCTTTCAGTTCTCACCTGAAAAGACTTTTTTCTTCTTTGAGTGAAAAGTTTTGCTTTAAGTTTTTATCCTCATCCTTTTTAGGATTGTGCAAAGCAGAGATTTTAGTCTTTTTTGGCAAAGTAAACTGTGTCCACCAAAACTCTCCTTTGAAGCTATTTAATTTCATTTATTATTTCATTTAGAATTCTGCTTTCTAATAACTGCAAATTAGGTTGATAAATAAGTATATGACAGCTAATGAAAATAAAGCTTATCATCTGGGTTATATGACTGGATGTAACGTCGTAGACACAAGGCAGACAACTGCCCCAGTGTGCAGAAATTTAACCTCTTCCATTTCTATAATATTTGCTTCTTAATACTCCTGTCTGTACTCTGAATTTTACAAAAATTATGAGATATCTGTTTGGTATAGTTTTTCATCTGGAATGAGAGTAGTAGTTTTCTCAAGAAGATTAATTTCTGTTAAAATAGTTTTTCTTGTGTAAAATCTTACCATTAAACAGAATACATTACTTCGTGTTACATTTTTGCATCTGCAGTTCTTAAGCTCATTGTGGCAGGAATTGGCTTCTTTAGTGGTTGCATTTGGCCTTTTGTGAAGTGTTTTTCATACTAATGCAACATTTAAGTATTACATTAAAATACTGTTAATATTCTTTATCTTTTTGTTTTTTTCCAGGATTCAACTGAAACCATGATTACTATGGGAGATTTCCAAGAAGCTTTTAAAAAAATTCAACCATCTTCTTTTCGAAGTGCAGTTGGACTAACAGAGTGTAAACCTGTGACTTGGGAGCAAATTGGGGGCCTTGAAGATGTCAAGTTAAAGTTAAAACAGGTAACATATGGAACAAATTTAGATAAAGAGCTAATTTCTCGTAAGCATATGCTCCAAGGTTTTCTGTATGCTAATTATGAAAATTCTTTTGGAAGTCACCTGATTATAAACTGTATTTTAAACATTTTTGATACCACATTAAGTTATTACAATGTTTGACCTAGAAATCTTCCAGTCGCAAGGTATCACCACCAAGCATAGTGATATAATGGGAAAATATGTATGATTTTTAGTAGCTGAAAAATACTTAATTTGCAGCCAGATAATTCTTCCATTCCTGAATATTTAGCCAGACGTGGCTCTTGATGGCCAGAGAGAGCTCAGAGATCTCTTCAGGATTGTCTTTAGTTCTATTTCAGATGGAGACTTTTAGAAGGGGGAATTATATGAAGAAGAACTAAATCAGTATTCTCCGATTTCACAGTCATGTTTGTATCAAGGAGAGGAAGTGATGTGCTTGGCAAGTTTATTGATTGCCTATAAACTCTAGTCTTGTCTAAAAATTTCATCCTTTTTTTATGGCAGAGTATTGAGTGGCCTCTGAAGTTTCCTCAGGCATTTTCTCGGATGGGCCTGTCCCATCCCAAGGGTATCCTGCTCTATGGGCCATCTGGCTGTGCCAAAACCACGCTGGTGAAGGCTGTGGCCACGAGTTGTCACTGTTCCTTTCTCTCTGTAAGTGGTGCTGACCTGTTCTCACCTTACGTTGGAGACTCAGAAAAGATTTTATCTCAGGTACAGTTTTTAATTTGTGTAAGGTCTATGGTTTATTTTTGCTTGATTTTTGTAAAGTATTAGACCTAAATTTTGTTATTGCAAAGATCATAGAGCTCTCATCTGATTATTAAATAGAAATGGCTTAGAGAGTCACATTTATATAAAGTGAGAATCTATCCCTAAAATTATAAAGTTTTAAACTTTGTAAGTATTTTTACTCTTTTGGTTTCATTTCAGAATATAAATAAGAAGCAGAATTTGCCTGTAGTAAATGTAAGCCAGAACAGCTCTTGTGATTCATTACGAATGTACCTTTAAAGCTAATTAAGTAAAATACAGAGTGCTTGTAAATAGGATTTTTTCACCTTACCTGATAGAATGCATGCATGAATATTTTATTAACATTTTTTAAAAAGGTGTTTCGCCAAGCAAGAGCAAATACTCCAGCAATAATATTCCTAGATGAGATCGACTCTATCCTGGGGTCTCGGTCACGCTGCAGAACTGGCCGTGGGGTCTCGGAGCGAGTGCTTTCTGTTCTTCTCAATGAGTTGGATGGTGTTGGGCTGAAAGTTACAGAAAGAAGAGGAGGCAAGCTGCAGCTTGAGGCTCAGTGCCAGGAGCAAAGTGATGAGCAAAGGAAGGTATTTATGCTCCCTTTTCTGTGTAAGAAGAGTGATAAATGCTGTCCAGTTATTCCAAAAATTTTAGTTGTTGGCATTCACAACTTAAAATCCTCAAGCTTAAATATATACAAGATGCTCTTTGTCATAATTCCTAGTTTTTAGAAAATACCATATATAGGCTGCTGAATGTTTTTACATACACTATTCCTCAATGAGACTGTTGGAACAAAACACCCACACAGGCTAAAGAGCATTACTAGTTGGTGTTCATCTTCTATCACAAAAATCCTCTTCTTGACACTAAAGTAATTTTTTTAGACTGCACCATTTTTACTATTGTTCAAGTTTGTTCCTGAACTTAGTTTTTATAAGCATTCCCCCTACTTCATTTGCAGCTCTTTCTCACACATACTGCATACAAAAGCAGCACAGTTATGATCAGTTACTTATTTAAGCAGAAAGTTGTACCTTCATTTTTCAGTGAATGGTTCACAGTATTTAATATTTTGGTTTTCTGGCTTTAAAGTTGTTCTTCTTATCGTACTCTCACAGGTAATATTAAAGTAAACAGTTCCAGAATTGTAGAATACTGAATTTTTATGTGTAAAAATTTTTTGTTACAACTTGGCCAAGGAAAAGTCTGTATTATTGTCAAGACAGATACTAACCATACTTCTTTATCATATAATCTGGCCTGCAGCAAGGCATTTTTTTACCTCAAGAAAAATTAAATATTAGTATTGAAATGAAAATAACTATATATAAAGGTACATCATCTTTTTGCCCTTCCCTTCTTCTCATTAGTTTTTAACTAAAATCTTTTGATATTATCTGTCTTAACCATGTTGCACTGATTGTTTCTATGATCTGTTACTCAGCTAGAGTTTCAGAAAACTTTGAACAAAGATTTCATGGTAGTTGCTGCAACAAATAGACCAGATATGTTGGATGATGCCTTGTTGCGTCCTGGAAGGCTGGACAAGATGATCTATGTTCCACCTCCGGATCTGAAGGTGATGTATTACACATCTATATGTTACTTTAAAGGAGAGAGATGAATTGCCAGCATACTTTACTTTAAGAGCAAATGGGCCATATTCCTGTAACATATTTAACGATTGAGGGATGATTCACTGAAGATCAGTCACCAAACTCAAGGTACAATGAAGAAATTTAAGAAAGAATAAAGACATTAGTATTTTAAACACCTGTAACATTTTAACTGATGCATATAGTTATAGTATTGCATAATAGAAATTAGAGAATATCTTTACAAAATCAAGCTACAATTTAGGAAATACCAGTAACAAGTTGTCTGTCCTGAACTTCACAAAAAAAGTTGGTCCAAAGCAGGCCAAATATGGACTCTTCAGTCTAAAATACTGTATTTTTGTGAAGGAATGAGTAACTGTGAATAATAGACCTTAATATATAACCATAAAAGTGTTGTCTCCATTAATAGCATTTTATTAGTTTTCATATTCTTCTGGGTTTTCCTTGCTTCTAATTTCAATTTGTAACTGCTTTGAAGAAGGACTAATTTTTGGGTTGTTTGCTTTTGTTTTCTTGTACCATATGCACCAATTTACAGGGAAGACTTTGCATTTTGAAAATCTGCACCGAAAAAATTCCATTAGATCCTGATGTGTCATTACAAGATGTGGCAGTCCTAACAGACCTCTTCTCTGGAGCTGACATTGAAAATCTCTGCAAGGAGGTAAGAAATACTTCTGGTTCATCTGTGAAATAAACTATAAATGAAAACTTTCAATGAAGAAAGACAGCTAACTCAGAGATGTTACCAAACCATCAGTAGTGCAGATTCTTTCACAGTTTGTATTGAAAATATAGAGAGAATGAGTAAAACAGAAGAACAGAACAAGGGCTAATTTGTTAAATAAGCCAAATAAGAATGAAATCTTTCTGTGATGATTTACCAGCAGTTAAGGAACTGTACCACCCTTGGTTTCATGTGGCCCTCTCTAATCCATGCTCACATCTAGGTGAATTGTGTTCTGTGTACTGGAGGCAGCTGCAGCATTTTTAGCTGAAATTGGCATGTACTGTCAAGGCTAAAGAAAAGAAAATTGAGGAGAGAAATCCAGAATCTGAGATGAGTTGTATACAAAAGGGAGTTCACTGGGAAGAACATCCAAATACATATGTGTTCGAAGATATATTGTCTAATGCAGATAGAAAAAGTGAATGAAAATGTTATAGTAACCTTATTTGATGTTTATTGCTATTATTTATTTTTGTTTATTGCTTATTTTATTGTTAAATAACCGTAAACTATATAGTGTGTTTTCAGATGCTTTACCTAACATGGTTATTTGTAAAATATTTTAGAATACTTACAATAAATTCTTTACATAATAAGCACTTCAAGTTATTTTTTTTCTTTTAAAGGCTGCTTTGTTGGCTTTGCAAGAGAATGGACTTGAAGCAACTGCTGTGAAGCATGAGCATTTTGTGAAATCATTGAAGACTGTAAAACCATCCTTAAACATAAAAGACTTGGAATATTATGAAAAATTCCATAATCAAGAATTAGCCTCTTGAGTGTGGCATAGGTATTTTTAAATATATTGCAAAGATTTTGAAAAACCTTCCATCTTTCCTGCTTTTTAATTCTGTACTAACTGTAGTTTTCAGGGTGTATGAAATACAGTAAAGTTTCACTTGTCAAAGGTTTGTAATTTCAATAGTGAATAATAAATTAAAATCTTGTTTGCTTTGGATAGGTTTACATCTGATGAACCAAGTAATTGAGATACTTAGATAAAGCACTGTGGAACAGCTTAGTGTTACTGTAGATTTCCCAGTTTTCAGTATAAACACTGGCATAACAAGAATATTTAATTTAAAATGTGTTGTGAAGTCTCCAAAGGATAGTGAATATTTAAAAAGTAGAAAAGCTTTCAGATTATTAAATAGGAAGAAATATGTCCCATTTTATATGAAATGTAAAATGTTTTATATGTGCCTGTTTACAGGGGTACTTTCTTACAAGAGGATTCCAAAATTACAGTGAAAAGGTTGTTGGAGCTTAATACCTTGTTGAAGGTTTGGAGGTCTGGAATTTTAGGAATAATTTTAGATCAGTTACTGCTTACTGTGCAAACATTTGGATTGGGTAAGCAGATAAGTATGTATTCAACTCAAACTATAATAATTTCTTTAGAGAAGGAAGTTTGCTGTATAACAATTTATGCAGAATTCTTTTTCCCACTCAACCATTCTTTGTCAATACATTTTTGTAGGTCACCTTCTAAAATAGTTATATCCAAGGAAATTGGTATCACATGTAAGTGTGCATTTTAACTTTCTAGGGTAGGAAGGTTTTTATTATTTTTTATTATCCTTTCCCAGTGAAAAAATTTGTGAATGGAATACACCACCGTCAAAGATAGTTTCTTATTTAGCTGAGGTTCATGAGTTTTAAACCCATTAACAAATATTTCTTGCTCATAACAAGGGCACTAGGGACTGCACTGAAGAGTGGTTTATAGTGAGATGGATCACAAAAGGAAGTTCCAAGGCAGTTGGTGACTGTGGAGGGCAAGAGGCAGTAGTAGAAGCCATGGTAACCTAGGACAGGGTTCAGATATAAATGACCATCCTACAGCTTGGTGGCTTTGATCGCCATTTTATAGAAAGGACCTTTCTGTTGCTTTATTTCTGGCAACAAACTAGCAGTGCTAGTGAACTTCCCAAACACCTGAAGGTTTCTCAGCAGCAGTGCTGAGAAAAATTATGAAAACCTTCTAGGCAAGTCTGTTTTGCTTCCCAGTGTTTGAGAGTTTGCATTAGAATTGCCAGGCCTGAAAGCTGTGACAGCAAAATGCTGCCAGGTCCTTTGCCTCAAAGACCCTGCTGCTTAACTTCCAGATCTGCTCCCTAGAGGGACCAACTGAGCCAGTTGTGCCCTGTCCTGTCCTTGCTGCAGGGAGCCAGCAGAGTGTGCAATAAAGGCAGCCTCTTCTTTCTCTCGCAGCTTTCCAGTGGGCAAGAGAAGGGGAGAAACATGGACAGAAGGCTGGCACTGTTCACCTCCAGCCTGCCCCCGGTAGTTGTTCTCAGACAGGGCTGTTGGGAAGAGATGGGAGCTGTGTAACACAGTAGAGTGAGGGGAAACTGGGCCTGGGTTAAGCTTTTGCTGCAGCAAAAAGGGACACGGTGACATTGGGCTGCTCTTTGGGTCCCTGTAGGCACCTCTCTGACCTCTGCAAGAGGCAGGACATGGCCTCTCCTGGGCGTTTGCCTGGATATGCTGTTCTTCGGGCAGCTGCTGGGAGAAGGGACAGGCAAGAACGCAGAGGAGAAATGGAAAAGCAAAGTTTGAGTACTGAGTGCCGGAGAGAGCAGGAGTTGCTGAAGGAGGGCGGGAAGAGCCCACGCCGCACCCCGCTCTCCCGGCAGCGCATTTTGGGGTCTGGGGCAGCTCGGGGCGCTCCCTGCACCTGCCGCCGGGGCCGGGGGGTGGCACTGCTGCCCGTCCCGTCCCGTCCCGTCCCGCCCCCGCCGCCCGGTGCGTTTATAGCGCGGTGCGGGACAGCGCGGGGAGCCGTCCCCGCTGCCCCGGTGCGGTGACACGAACCGCCACGATGAACATCTTCCAGACGCTGAAAACCAAAAGAGAAGTAAGTTTAGCCGGGAGGATGCGGCAGGTGCTGCGGGGGGACCCGAGCCGGGCGGGACTGCCGTGTGAGACGCGAGGTGCGAGGAGCTGCACGGAGGGGCGATCCAGCCCGACAGCGAACCCCACCGCAGTGCAGTCACCCCTGCTCGTGGCACTCAGCCCGCACACCGGTTCAGCTCTTTCTCCCTTTTATCTTTCAGCTCATTCCCCTGGCTGGAATATTGTCCCTGGCAGCAGCTGGGGCGCTGGCTTTTAGTGTCTATTCCCTACTCGGCAAATCTGATGTGATGTAAGCAAAATACTTCTTGTTTGCTGCTCACCCTAACCTTTTTTAGTTCAATAGAGGTGTTTGACCATGACGTTTTACACCAAAAAAAAAGTGCATGTTCCAGACTGCTGGTAGTAACCAAAATATCTGCAGATTGTAAATAGTGAAGAAATTAATTCATTTGGAGCACAGTCAAATTATTTCCTAACTTTTGGTTTAATAATTATATTTTTTTCTTTGCTGTAGGTGCAACAGGTTTTAAATGTTCTTACCAAAAATTTCAAATAGTTGGATAGGTAGATGAGATGCAGATATGTTGCAACCAGGCTAGTGACTTGTATATAAGGAACAGCATTTGATAATATTAAGATAATATTCTAATGGCTTGGCCAAATTTGAATTAAGTTCTATACACTTGAGGCTTTGGGGAGTTTATTTATTTACTTTAAGGTGATTGGAATAAGCATTTTAGCTGTCAGGGTAAGAGTCCCCTTTCTTTGTGTTCTTATTGAGCTTGGATTTTTCAGCTTGCTGAAACAGTGGTGGCTTGCTTGGTGCTTTGGAAGCTGCAAATAAGCAAGCCATTGTTGATTCCTACACAGAATTTAAAAGAGAATACCCAAACCTGTAAACTTGTGTTTTGGGGAACTCCTTACTTAAGTGAATAGCTCTGCTGATGGTAGGCTGCTCATATAAGAAAAATGTATGCAAGAACACACCTTAAAACATGGTACCTGTTTTGTTTTACCTTCTTTTAAAGCATTAACAAGAGTGGCAATCCAGAACCATGGGAAAATATTGATCCTACCAAGCCTCAGAAGGTAATTTGTACATATAACACAGTCAATACAAATAGCATGTATTTCTAATACAGTAACTTCTTTTAAATGTGTAAGAGCTACTAAAATATTAATGAGCAAACACACGTAAAGCTGATGTATATCTAGTTAATAGTGGAAACCAATTCTTAATTCATTACTTTATATGTCCCCTGTATTACCTAATGATAGGGATCCAGCTATAGCATTCTATGTCTGATCCTGAATTTATGGCATATCCTTCCTGGGTGCTGTTCTGTGTCAGTTCCCACCCCAACATCCATTTACTCAATTCCATTGATAACAGTGGAAATTTGGAGTAGAGAGGAAGGCTGTTTCCCCTTGCTTTGTTCCCCTATACAGAATTGTCTAAGAATATTTGAGTACTACAGCCTGAAGGAGAAATACCTTCATTTAGTAGAGCATCTAGAATAAGGAAAAATAAAATTTTTGGCATTATTACCTATGTAATATCCAAATGATTTTGCTCAACAAATTGTTATATATGTCACCAGTTGCTCTCTTTGCATACTTCTGAAAGGAAAATGTAAAGCTACTAGAAATTCTTCTCCAATAAGTTGATGTGTGATATGGCAGCTGTGGGAGAGGATTTTGCTAACACATTTGCTTTCACATTTTCTGTTTCTTACAGCTGTTAACAATCCAACAGAAATGGAAACCTATAGAAGAGCTGGAAAATGTCAAAAAGCTTACGAAGTGAGAAGTTTCTGTTGCCTCAAAAAGGTACCCTATGAATCTAGTGGAATCACTTCTGCACAAACTTGACTACTGGAATCAGTGTGCGGAAATGCTTCTGCTACGTTTTTAGGGTCTCCCTCCATTTTTTTGGACTCTGGATGAGGAGTTTCATGTTGCTTTAGAAGCTGGCATACAGCATCCACATAGTCCAAAAATCTGACTCAAATATTCATTTTCAGTAGACATTAGATGTCAAAGGTTGAATATTCAGATGGTAATTATAGATGGAAAAAGCCTTCACACTTTTTGTAGAATTTGTGGGTTTTTTTCAAAATATATTATTTTTGTCAATTTATAAATTTTTAATAAAATCCTAAATTTTTACAACATTTCCTGTAAATTCCATAAATGGAGATTGCCCAAAAGCCCTTCTAAACTGGAATTCCTGGTCTGCTTTCTCTCTATGCTGTATTTCAGTGCTGTCTATACACCAAAGTCATAGCCATAGGATGGCTTTGTATGGAAACATATGTAGTCAAAAACTATACTTTTATTCCTTCTCTACATTAGATGTGATGGCAGTTTAAGTCAAAACTAATGTTCTGCTGCAAATTCTTCTGTGTGTGCTCATCTTAACCTGCTGAGGAGTCCAGTAGGTTATTTAAGGATGTATTTGAGACTGCAGGATTAGGACATAGGAGTTGGGCATGGCTAAAACAGAAATGAAAATGAGATCATTTCTGTTGTGTTTAGATATTGCTCATGTTTAAATTTAGAAGAAGCTACTAGCAATAGGAAACTTGCATTATCCAAAACTAACTATATAATATGAATTTCTTCTTTCTGTGCAAGGCCATTCAAGTGAAAGCTCAAATGTATTGCACAGTTAACAATATTTTTAAACATTTCTATGTGCTATTAGGAACATCTACTCTATCAAACAGAAACTAACAGATTAAAGTTAGGAATGAAGAGACAGCTCCTCTCTAAGCATCTGTGTCTTATGGGTTGACCAGGGGAAGAATGTACTGGGCAGTCCCCCAGTAAATTAATGAGGAAAAGAAATGCATCCAATGGTAAAACAGTAGCTATTTTTGTAGCTATTTTCTATATGTGTCACCTTCTAAGCAGTTTCACAATCTATTGCTCAGTTTCTTTTACAGTGGATGTTCAGAAGCCGGATTAGTTTCTGTGAGGAAGAAAGCAAAAGTGAAACAACTGCTAACTGGAAAAGTCCCCTTAAGTGAGTAATAGTCAAGTGCTTTAGGTCACTCTGCTGTGGCAAAGACAAACATCAGTTAGGAAAGCTGTACCCCAAATTTCAAAGTAGCTTGGCTTCAGAAGCTTTATGTTTTCTTCAGCTGAGGGAAAAAAAAGTTAAAATGTTATTTTATCAGGTGCAGCTTAAATATTTATCAAGTAAGGATGACTCAGCAGCCTTTATGTTTTAGGAGAGGGAGGAGTCTTCAGAACATGTTTTTAGCTTTCATTGTAAGGAATGACATTACAAGTTTGGATATCATAGAACCACAAAGATACAGTGCTCTGAGGAATACAAGTTTCAAATGTTTTAATCCAGAAAATATTTTTAAATATTTCTCTAAGTTATTCTGTATTTCCATATTTTTGCTGAACTGTACCAAACAAAACAAAGTGCTGTGCTCTGAGTTGATGCATGAATTAAATGAGTTTGTTCTTCAGTAAATCACTTGTATGGTCTGTAAATACTATGACCTAAGTATCTGTCAATGTTGGGGAAATAAACTCATCCTTACATAATTTTTGTATTTACCTGCTTTTCAGCGATATATCCTGTAGTGCATTAAGCAGTGTGACTATTATTGGTCTCAGGTTGTTGCTTCTCTCATCCTGTGTTGAAGCTGTGGTAATAAACTGTTTTGCTTTGCTAGACTCTCTATTTTTTTTAGGTTTTAATATAGATTTGTTGGGAGGGTTTTCACATAATGTGAGAAATCAAAATATTTTGCCACATTTTAAAAAGATTATGAATGTTTTTAAACTTTCTGGGATTTTGTATCCTCTCTGACTGTCCCTAAAAATGTGTTTCTTACATTGGTGAGGGTTTTTTCTTATAAGCAGAGCACACCAAGAGCAGTTACTGTACCTCCCCAGCTCAACTGCTTAACGTAAATCCATACAGCAATATACAAATTATTTCCTTGTTCTACAAACAGTAAAGATGCAATTGGCTGAATTTCATGAGCTCATGTTTATGAGAAAAGTAAGACTTCCCTGTCCTGTGTTATGCAAATCCTTGACTTTTTATTCCATGGACAATTTAGACGTTATTGAAATAATTTACCATTTCTTCCTTCTCTCCATTTTATCTCCTACTCCATTCTGTTCTTTGTTTTGGTTTGGGTTTTTTGATTGGTTTGTTTTTTTAAACAATCACTGGTGTTGCTCATCAATTCTAGTACTTTTCCAAAGAACTGTATCACTTCCAACTTTCATATTAATTGCGAACTTTAATTAAAGTGCTCACTGGCTTCTTAGAGTTTTAAATATAGATTAGAAACATTTTTAATAGTTCTAATCCCTACTAGAAATGCATCATTAGAATCTATGGTCATGTTTTTCTAACTTTTTCCGAAGTAGTCTATTTGTAAATATCTTTGTAGAAGAACAGAAGAATAGAAGATGCTTTTCGCAGTGTCCATGCAATGAGTTATTAAAATTAGTTATTACAGTAGTAATTGAAGGCCTTAAAACTGCAGATCTGGTGGTATTGTGAGTGCTAGGGAGCTGTATTGAGTTTTTAATGGGTTTTTTTCCACGTGATAGCCCTGGTGTCAGCATTTCTCCTTCTGCTGTCCCCTGTATTTCTCTACCACAGAGTGCCATTGGTATAGTGCTGTACTGTCTGGTTACCTCATTAGGAAATAGGAACTTCCAGAGGGGCCTGATGCAACTGGTAAAGGAAATGGTTCATCCTGCAGTTGTCACCTGTCTCAGTGCAGAGGGTGGCTGTCCCCAGGAAAGCAAATGAGTAATGGCAATGATTCAGTGGATCTGGGCAGTCTTTGGTGTTGGACACTTCTCAGAAAAGCTTTCCGATTAAACAAACATGGCCAGGCTCCCCAGCAGAGCTTTAGTTTGCTGCCTGAGGGCTCTGCTGTGCGGCACATCCCAGCCATATGGAGCATATGGGCAACGGGATCTCCTGGAAGTGTAACTGGAATGGAGATAAAAGCGTTAGCCATGACCTGGCCTGGCACTGCAGCTGCACGAGGTGAGTGTTGACCCTCATGCAGCTAGTTTCCAGCAGCTCTGTCCATCCTAAAGGAGCATTCTTGCTCCTGACACCTGCAGAGCCACCGGCCGGGGCGAGCTGAGAGCCCTTCCAGCACCTTCCTTCCTTCCCTGTGCCTCGCCCTGGCCAAGGATCACCCCTCACCTGGGCTGCCCCAGCGCCGTTCATGCTGCACCTTGACCTGATGGATAAGAGGGTTTGCTTTAATGAGCTTTCCCTTTGAGATAATGCTGTGGGGTGTGAGTGTGTTTTGGCCAGAGCTGTTACAGGGGAGGTGCTGCCCTTCCCCAGGGCTCACCCTGACACAGCGCCCGGGGCTGGGGACAGTGTCACCCTCCGAGGAACAGGCTGTCCTGCGGCGTTCCCCACTGCCCCAGTGGTGTGAGGGCTGCACAGTGCGGGTGGTGGAGCCTTTGCTGGGAGCTGTGCTGGCAATGAGAGCCTGAGGGAGAGTTTGTCTGGGCCTCAGGGTGTAGACCATTTACCAGCCAGCACTGCCACTAGAAAAGCAATTTAAATAAACCTACACCTATTAGCACTGCAAAGGGTTTGGTTTGCTTTTGGTTTTCAGCACTTCCAAGGTCTGGCCCAGTGCATGAGGGGCCAGGCTGGGCTTTCCCCCACAGCACTGCCTGGGTGCTGGGTGTGCAGGTGAGCCCCTGTCCTGGCTGGCAACACCATTCCTGCTGCTCCTGGCCAAGATTTGGCCCTGTGTAACATTCCCTAAAAAGTGTTCTGCACCAATAACGTGGACTTTGTGATGCAGCATTTCTAAGGTAAAGCAAGTCACTTTAGTGACCTCGTTTCCATAAGGTTTACAAATGTGAATGTCTGTGAAAATTCAGATAAATGTTCTTCCAGTTTTCCCAGCTGTCAAGCAGTAAAAAAAAATCAGAATCTTCAACATGAAACATTTGATCTAGAATATTACTAGACTCTGGTATTACTTGCTGGCTGTCTCTCACACCCTCCTCCCTCTTTTCTACTGAGACTCCATCCTTTTTTCCCTTGCTGACACATATTTTCTTCTTGCCAAATCTCTTTCTCTCTCACCCATCAAAACAAACACATCAGAAAAACTTAAAATGTTCTTGGCCTAGTTTATTTCTACTGTTACTACTATTTATTGGTACACCAGCATTGTGTTCTAGAAGGTTACACATATCAAATTAGTAGATTAGAATATAGTTAGGCTGGTCATTTAAACTCAGAAAATAAGAAGAGGCCGTGCCTGTAATGTTTGCCTTCCTTCTCCCTCTCTCGTCTTCTGCTTTGCTTTGTTTATGCTGATGGGATTGTAATAAATGCACAATGGGGGAAAAAAAAAAGAGGATTCTTACTAGAAACAGTAAGAATGCATAAACTGTAAACTTTTCAAGAAGTCTGTATGTTTTCAGTATGTGCATAAGTAACAAATAGTTAAAATTTCTCTCCATTTTTTAAAAAACGAAGCAGAAATTTGGATTGTAGACATAAGCATGCATAAAGACTCACATAAAAATATTTGCAGTTTTCCTTTGAATTTCTTAACACATTAACAGTATATGGGTAGATAAGGTCCATGCTACTGAAAGCTCTTTCTTAATTATGCTGCTGCAGAAAAACAAAGGCCGTATCTGATAATGATATTGTGGGAGACACTTTCTTACCCACTTGTATCAAAATATATCTCGTTTTGCATAAGGGCTGTTCTGTAAGAGAAATTCAGTTCATCTGGTTTCTCCCTTGCAAGGGAATGACAAAATAACTTTTTCATGGTCTGTAGCTCCAGACTTGAAGGGGTCTGGCACTGTAAATCATTGTGATTCCTGTAGCCCTGCAGACTGTGATAGTGCCAGCCCAGGCAACAGCTGCAGAACTGCTTTTTTTTTAATTATTATTATTCATGTATTTTCTGAGTAATTAGAAAACATAATTTCTTTTAAGTTCAAATTCCCTTTGCCCTCCTCAGCCAGACTTGCTGTCCTCCCTGTGTGAAGTGTGACCCCAAGCACTGCTGAAGCAGGGGCAGGAGATAATAGGTTTTGAACTTGGGACTTTTATCCCAGCAATGTATTTTTAAAGCAGAATTCCCTGCTGAAGTGAGTGGGAGTTCTGCAAAGACATTGCTGCTGATGGGAAACTGAGGAGCTATAGATTCTGGGGGATAAGTCCTTAGGATACAGCACCAAAAATAGACTGGGGGGACCAGAGCATTGTCACAAACCCACCAGCATTGCCTGGAGGAGCACACATTGAACCATGCAGTCACAAGGCAGAGCTGCCTGCATCCCTCTGCATAGCTGCAGCTCTTCTCTAGAACTCTTTGGCTTTACTCATTTGTGTGGTATCTGGCATGAGACCAGTCTGTCCTGGTACCTGAGAGATGGACTGGCAGGGACTGTGGGTCAGGGGCCTTTTGCAGAGAACTGTGTTTCATCCTCAGAAAGCAGTGCTGCGTGGGGTGAGGTGTAAGTGAGGAACACTCACCTCATCTCCTCACTAGATTGTTATACAGGTTGTTAACAGCACAATGTTTGTGAAAAGCACTTTCTCTTCCTTTTTCAGTATTTTACAGTATATGAATATTTAATTGCAAAGTGCTGTATTAGCTGAGTTTGAAAAGCTTATGTGTAAATAATCATGTTTAAGCTTACAACTTTAGAGAAAACTTTCACATTCTTGATTTCCTGTTGTGTGTCACTTCTTTAATTGAATTAAATGTATTTCCAGTAGGCAGGTAACTAATAAACACCATCCTTTACTTGCTGCTGTGGCACAAACAAGGAAGTAAAGGCAGAAAATCCTGATTAGTTGTAATCCCTGGTAGTAACAGAAAAATCTTATCAGTTTGACAGAGAAGAGCAAAGTCATCTACTGCTAATAAATTACTGATTCACTACATTAAAACAAAGGGAAAAGTGTTTTTTTTTATTAAAGCTGTTAAGAATATTTCATTTAACGACATATCTCTCCCTCCTGGTGTGACTTTTTTATAATCCAGTAAAGGGTAAATACATTTTTGAATTACTGTTAGCATTATTAAATTACGTGTTAGCATTGTACTGCCACTACTGTGTTTATTTTACCTCTTGTGAAGTGCTTTGAATGAAACATGTTATGGTCAGAAAAATGAATTTGGCTTTAGGACGGCAGTATTCACCTTACTCCCAAAAGCTGAAACCCACAGCACAATCCTAGTCATTGTGACTTGCAGTTCTGGTCATTGCCTCATTGCCAAACTCTTAGCTATGATTTCAGTGCTACAAGAGCATGTTGTACAAAGTAGATGGAAAAAGAAAGTCAGTTTGAAGTTATGAGAATGTTTTTATACTGATTTCAGGGAGGCATGGAATTAACACAGATGAGCATTTGTTGAAGCAATGTGCAGTTTTGAAAACCAATAGCCTGGAGAACTTCTTTACCTATTGGACTTTTTCCTTCTTAAGAGATAAAAGAAAGTATGGCAACCCAACAAAGAAGGGACATGGGGCCAATGTTCCAATCCCTTTGTTTTTCATCCTTAGCGTCAGTAATGAATGTGTGTGGTGTAGGCTAGACAGGTAAAGCATACCTTGTTTAAGAGAAAAATGACACTAAAACCATCAGGCATCCTAGTTGAACTGCACAACAGATCAATTAATTGCTACAGTCTGCAAAGGAAATTGGTATTGACTTAATTTCTGACCACCACAATTTGGTGCAGCAATAGTGGTGTGTTCCACAGTTCGTTGCATGGCAATGTAATGGAGTCTAGTGTTTTCCAGTTGCTATCTGCAGCACCCACATGATCTGGCTTTATCTTTTCTTCCCTCCTTCCTCTTATGTACACAAACACACCTTGTATCATCAACAAAGTATGAACTCTTAAAAAAAAAAATATAAAATAAAAGCAGCCAAGCAAACAACCCTGCAGAATGAATACCCCTACTCAGCCACAGCAGGTGCTGGCCTATTAGTAGGATTCAATTCTGCTTTTGCTCCTACTCTGTGAGCTGCTTCTTTCTACCTGTGACACCTAAAATTAGGAACAACATCTTCCCTTGATCCTCCCTCCAGAGCAACCCTAAATGTACTAAGTCTGAGTGTGGAAGAAGGTTGTTGCTTTACAGAGACAGGTAATGGATCTAACGTAATTAGATATCCACAAGTGAGCATATAGAAAACATATCTCCATTTACAGCTCACTGCCCTTGGACCTTTAACTTTTGATAAGCAGAGAGTTACTTTCCTTTGAATTTTCTATTATATGACTCGAACTTTGCTCTGTGGCAAGCCGAGATGTCCAGGCTACCTGAGTCTCACTTCTTCCATCTAAATTCTATTTAAAGCAAGTATCTAAGCAGCAAGAAACCAGTGTGTAACTGGTTGGGCAATTTCTGCTTTCAGTTTAAGGTGTGTATCTTCTGCAAAAGCTTAGAAAATACAGAATTGCATAATAGCTTTAAGAAATGAAAGAAGACTTTACTGGAAGGAAGTTGTGGTTCTGAGTTCATCAGACTCTGTCACTGCCCTTTTCTCTCTCTGAAGCCTGCTCAACTAGATCAAAAGACAACATTGTACTAGCAATTGCAGCATGTAAATACAACAATATTCCACATTTACAGTTGTGCCTGACTATTTTGAAGTAAAACTGTTTCCCTCAGTCTATATTTTTGAGGGAAAGTGTCATCCAATTTGCACAAAAGCACAGGCAAGGGTGTTTCAGATGGAAGTATATGATGTCCTGGAAATATGAATTCAGCACTCCACAGAAGCAATGCTTATTGTCAGAGAAATAAAGGGCTTGCATGAGAACTGAGCTTGTTGACATTAATTAATATAATTTGTTCTAATTGCATTTCAGATACCTGTAGCCATAACTGATTTCCCCTCATACAATTTTTAATTACATGTTTGGAATGAGAGGGAAGCATTTGATCATGTGCTCCGTGATATTCACCTATGTGAACAGTTTATGTACCTTGAAGAAGGATCATAAACTCCCTCCCAGTAACTGATTAGCCAGTGCTAGTTTTGTGCTTTTCCTTATTGCATCCACGATAAAGTTAAATCCCCTCTGTTATCCTTTGGAAAAAGCGGGGGGAGAGGGGGGGAAGGAAAAAAACACGACTTTCCTTCTTTCCTTTTTTTTTTTCTTTAGACATTTCTAAAATGGGTGACAAAATATTCCCTTGGCATAAAAAAGTTCTCGGTACCCAACTCTTTATTTATTAACGCTGGGACCAGCGCGCCATCGCCTGGTGAATTCGGGAATGCCGCGAGGGTGCCAGGAAAGGGAGTCTGTCCGCCCAGGTGTGTCAGGTTTGTCCTCACAGCGGGCTGGGAAAAAGGAACACGTGAAATCCATAAAAAATCAGCAGCAATTGCAGGCTGCGCTCAAATATGCAGCAGTATCTTCACTATGAAAATGTGTGCTAACGCTGTTCTCAAAAACTCTATTTGAATTTTAAAGGCCTTTTACGCTTAAATAACTGGTTTTATAAGTTTACATTTCCTCAGTTTATTTAGCAATTTATTAGATAATTTCTTTATGTGCATTTTGGGAAAAGAAATAGGAAGATTGCAGGAACTTGAGTACTCGTAATGCACCTGTGGCAAAAGCACATTTTTTGTCTACTTGCCATCTGGGTGCTTTTATTTATTCATCAGCTGAACTAAAGATCCCTGTATATATCAGCCCTTAGTTTGCTGCAAAACTCACTGTGGACAGACACAATTAACTAGTGTCATGTGCTCTCATGTACTGGCTAGTCACAGTCCTGGAAAAACAACTTGCCTTTTCACCATGCACAATAATAAGGAAATCACAAAGCAGTCATCTCTAGGATAGAATTATGCCTTTTCTTATGAAGAGGCTTTTTTCCTACATAAGTTGGTGCCATTAAATGTGTAAATGCTTCATAGCTGTAATAAAAGCAGTTATTTTGAGCTGTATGTTTAGCACTGGTGGCTTTCAAACTATGTGATACTGAGAGGGAAAAAAAGCAGAACACAGAAAAGGAAAATCGAGATGAAAGAGAAAAAATATTGGTACACTGTGCAATGCACACACAGGAGGCAGGTACGTGTGGTGTGAGAGAACAGAGTGCTGTAGTGGCTGGAGAGCAGTCAGTGGGAAGGGTCCATATTTATTCCAGTGACTTCGTGTTTGTCAGGTATTTCATGGAACAAAAGAGCATGTATAGTCCTTCCTAGGGCATTCAGCTGTGGGAATTGGAATGAGGAGGGTAGAACAGAAGGGGATTTGCCAGCTCCAGAGCACAGAGTCTCTCAGTGCCCAGCATGATTTGTCAGAGAGGGGAGGAATGGGTGAAGCTGGAAAGGGGATTAAGGGTGGGCAAAATGGAGGGCATTTGTAGTATGAAATTACACTAAATGGAAGAGAGACCACAAAGTGACTTGACGAGATTGAGGAATCAAGGAGAGCTACAAGCAAGAGCTATTTCCTATAAGAGAAAGTTTATTGCCATATTTTGGGGTGCTATGGTTTCCCAGTTTATGAATTCACAGCTGTGAAGTTAAATACCATTATTGCATGTCTTACAAGATGGAGGTTGGTTTGCCCCTCATGCTGTCCCCACTCCCTGATTGGTCACATTTGCCACAGGGGAGCCTTTCCTTACATGGTTATCTCAGCCTTTGTTTACCCTTCATGGCTGTGATCCTCCCCGATCTTTTCTTTCATATAGGAGGATTTGCATGCTCCTCCCAAGTTTTTCGAGCTCCTGGAGACATGTTTCTTTTTCTTTTTTTTTACTTTAGAAAGGGAATACAGAGGCTTTCAGATTAGATCTTTCATGTGAATTTGCTACTTACTGGCTAGAAGGGGGTTTTGTATCCATTGATCAAAGAGGAAATGGACTTTGGGCAAGGGCAAGGCTGTATTTGGAGAGCACAGGCCTTGCAAGCTGTTGGGGTGTGTTTCACACCTGGTGCTGCGTGAGAAGCTCCTGGTGACCACAAAAGCAGCAGGTGCAGAGTGAGAGCTGGACAATGTTAGTGACACAGGACAGGGCAGGACATTGCAAGAAAACAGAGCAAGGAAAGCTGAGAGTGCTGGCATAATGATAAGTGCATTTGAGCTGGGTATGTCAACCCCTGGAATAAGGGGATGTGCTTGGGGCAACCAGCAAGAAAAAAGTCCTTGGTGAAGCCATTTTGGGTGGAGAGAGGGAAATGAGCTGGGTATTTAGAGTGGATTGTCCCCTTCCCTTAAAATCCCAGGGAACTTCTCTGGCAATGGACTAGTTTATTGGAGTCTGGGAAGTTGTTGCAGTATTTATCATGTCTAATTGCCCAATAACCTCCTTCATTTATTATGCTCTTGTAGTATCTGTAGAGAGAAATAATACTTAACAGCCCTGCTCTGTGCAGCATCAGTGCAGTGTCGTCATGAGATTCTGTCAAAATACCTGAACAAAAGACTTGCCACTCATGAGTTGATGGGTGCCTTTTGGGCTTTTAGGTTTTATGTCAGAAAAATTCCTTTTAAATGCCAGACTACTGCTTTTCTTAGTCATTTTCCCAGTTGGGAGTGATTCAGCAAGAAATAGCAGACATGTACAGTAGTAAAATAATTGAAGGCCAGATTGAGGTATGACATTTTAAATGGTAATTCTGCTGGTGTAGAAAGAAATGCTGATGGTACTGAAAAGACTAAATGTCAACACAATTAATAAAAAAAAAACAAAAAAACCCAAACAAAACCAACAAACCCCCCCCCCCCCCAGCATTAAGCAAGGAAAACATTCACAAACAAAATAGGTTTTTGTTAATTTTCTTCTTAGGACAAGAACACTTCAGAATAGAAGAGTGGGATGTGAGGGTTTGCAGTCTACTCCATATGAAAATGCTGTATTGACTCATATGAGTAGGTTGTCATCAAAACTGTATCTGTGCTTCAGAAAAGGATGGGTGACAATCACAGATTTAAGAAGGAAAAACCTCCCAATGTAGACTTTGAGAGGTGATAGAATCTTCACTGGATTTCATCTGTTTAGTCAGCAAGAGCAGCATTGCAGCACAGCTCTGGAAAACAGGGATACTCCTTGTGGAAACCTGCTCAAGTCTTTTGCTTAGAGACAAATCCTGTCAACTACCTGTATTTTCATTTGAAGCAAAGGATTTGGTAAGGAAAACAGTGTGTCAATTTTCTTAGCCATATGAAATAATCTGCAAGAGCTGGACAGCTGCTTGGAAAGATGTTAGAACTTATTGATATTAATTTCCTCTCAACTGATACTTCAAATGATCTTGCAGTATCTATAAAAAGCTACCTATTCTTTTGTTCTTTTTTCTTATTTAATCTTCTGCTGCCTTTTCTCTGAACTTCCAGTCTATAGACCTTGACAAGAAGGGCCCCTCAAGGGCGAATATAGGATTTCAAGAATGTTTTGCCAGTTGCTCTATGGTGATCCTTCACCATCCTTTGTCAGCTTATACTTTCTAAAGAGAAATTACTGCATGAGAAATAAGATTTAAACTGTTCTGACTACAGAGGGAGACTTAATTCATCCTATATATAGCATCTCCACACTGAGCTCACTGAGCTAGGGGTGAGTGTTCAGACATTTCAAAAAACAGCTGCTGTAAGAATTCAAAGATGACAAGAGAGAGAAATACAAATAAATATTTTATAAGACAATGTGAACTTTAATAATTGATTTAATAAAACCCACAACAAAGCAACACACTTCTGCTTTTTTCAATTAAACAAATGTGTAGTAACCTATTAAAAAACTGCAAATACAATACATGTCTACTGTACTTCAACATCTAATTACATCAACTGTAAACCCCAATTTAATTAAAACCCATTTGAGTATTAGTATGTGCAAAATACCTGTTGTTTGCAGTTTGTTTTTTTCACCAGTTAGTTAGTAAGGATGGGATGCACATTTTTCATGAACTGTGATATGGCTTAATTAATGAAATGTTCGTATTGCAGCATCCCCCTGCTGAGCACAGTGCTGCTTTGCCTCTGAGCTGCCTGTACTTCCGTGCTGGACTCCAGTGTTCCCACTTCTTGCCACAACAGATACAAACACAATCCAGTGTTATGTGCACTTTGTCCAAATTCACAATGTGCTGCCAGTTTTCACCAATAAAAATCCATCACGTGACCCCTACCTCCAAAAAGAGAAGAAGCCAGGATTGTTACCACCAATTGCAGGTACAAATCAGCCTGATGAATACATGAAACTTTAGCAAGTTTCAGAACATAGAACAGCTTAAGTATTCACAGCTGAGTATCACAATATCCATAACTGGGCAAAACTTTTCCTTTCTGATCTACAGAGAGAACTACTTTTGATGTCAGTGAAAGTTCTGCATAAAAGTCTAAGGATAGAATAAGCAAAAAATATTTGAAGCCAAGTTCTTCACATCTTCTGAACTTTGCAGGTCGTGTTCTTGCAACCTTTAATTTCTTCAATGCCAATGCCTTCACAAGCAGGCAGCTTAGAGCTTGGAGGTGAATGACAGCTTAGTGTCAAGATTTATATCTTGTATACATTCAAAGCACAGGGGTTCCACTATGAGGCCGAACAACTCAGTTTTGGGGACTCTGAGGTGTCCAGATGAATGAAAAGTCCTTTCAGATGCCTCATCTTTATAAATACAAAAAGGCCTTTCCGCCACTGTAGGTTGTTATGGCATTGCTGTCCAACACCATCAGGTTACTGTTGCTTTATTCATAAGCTAAGCAGTGGGAATGCTATTGCAGTGGCATTCCTGTCGGGACACTGCCATGCTGTGCTCAAAGCCAAGATGGAAAGGTCAGAGATCCATGGCTGATGGGACAGTGCACCTCTACAACTGCTCCCACTCTCCTGCTGGAGGCACGTATCTGGCATGTCTGCAGATTGCACTTTAAAGCATCTCCACATCAAGCATCATTTCTATCATCCAACTTTTCTTTTGAAACAAAACAATCATGGGAAAATGATCAATTACAGGACATTTATTAATTACAATTAGAATGCATGCTAATCAACTGGCCTTTTAATGTGAATCAAATGATGGTTTAGACATTCAAGACTATTAATAATAAACTCATCTTACAAGTCAAAACTTTGTAAAATAAATAACCTGTTTCTAATGTATAAACCCTATTCTAAAATACATTAAGATAACCGATCACTTAAAACACTTTGGGTCCAGTGTTGGGTTTCCAGTTAAATACCACAGGTCTGGGCAAGGATCTTCCTCTCTGGATCTCTAAATGCCCAGATTAAAGCTATCTTTCTGGTGTGGGTCCAGTAAATTCTTTATTTTGCAGTGTGTCCAAAGAGACAGTTTCCACAAGAATTCAACTAGCACTGTATGCATTACAGTTTAAGATACTGTATGAAAATTACTATTGCAAAAATACTGAATAATGAACTTGGGGATCATGACATATTGTGCAACCCTGGCCTGGTCAGCATTAGGGACTTCTCACTGTAATACTGAATACTTGATGCTCTGTCTGGAGTGCAGGTACTTTGTGGTATATAATGATTACAGGACAATATTGGACTGTAATTTGTGAGGTATCTGCAGAGCCACAATGCAGTTTGTAAACAATAATCTGAAAACAGCTTTGTCTCAAAATCATAATAAATTGAATAAATCAGTACAAGGGGGGAGAGGGTAAAATACGTGTTCCGTAGGGCAACCTCTGCTCTTTTTGCAGCACCAGCTCTCCCTGCTGCATCCACATGGTACAGATCCACATACTGTGTGAGAATTTTCATTTTGCATTTTATTGCTCTCAGTCTTTGACTACAAGGTAAAGAATAAGGCAGCAGTTCCCAAAACATATGAAATTAGGCACTGGAACTCTGACAACTTGCGCAGGTTTTGCTGATTTCCTGTTTGTAACTCTGGAGCTGGACAGAGCACTTGTACATTCCAAACGTGTTCAGCAGCAGGTGTCGGGCCTTGGCCTGAACGTCCTCCCATTTAGATGAACTACCAGGAACTGGAAAATTAAGAAATAATTAGTAAATTCACCATCTAGGAAACCTGGACAATCCATCTATTCTCAAATGTATCACAGTGTTACCAACTACAGTAATCTTTGTTCACACTCATTTATTAATTTAATGTTGTTGTGTGGCACTATGTACTCTCTCTACGTTATTTTACACCTCTAGGTCTGTATACTCTAACTAGATTCACCTCTTGATAAAACCATGTGTGTGCTGACACCATCCCCAAAA
Organism: Campylorhamphus procurvoides; assembly: GCA_013396655.1. Taxonomy (NCBI): domain Eukaryota; kingdom Metazoa; phylum Chordata; class Aves; order Passeriformes; family Dendrocolaptidae; genus Campylorhamphus; species Campylorhamphus procurvoides. Next base: position 2,044,293 of record WBMV01007169.1, on the reverse strand, counting down.
AACCAGAGCTTTCTTACTAAGAATTAATATTTATTATATAGTTAGATGTCTACATCATCCTATGTTTTGGCAAAACATTTATTTTTCATATGTCAGATTGTTCCACATATGAACGTCACCCTTTCTTTCCCTAGACAAGTGAGGGAACTTCTGACAAAAAACTTGTGTTGTCCCTCTACCCAAAGAATCTGTATTGGATGTTTTGGTATGAATATATTTTATTTACACAGTTTTCATTTATACCATGTCTTTCTGGGCAAAGACGTTCTATTCCTCACTAGGGGAAATGAAGAAATCTCAGAATGGTATTTCTTGGTTCCACTTAAATTAAAAATATGAAGAGGAAGTGGTGGGGGTTTTCCTACACTTACAATTAATTTAGAATTATGTCATACAGCAGCTTACCTAGTTGCAAGTGGACTATGGCAGTTGTTTTTCCTGCAGTGAGAGACCAAACATTTAAATCTTCTATAGAATAAACATCTTCAATTTTCATCAAGTCTTCCTTAATGCGGTCCACGTTTAAATGCCTTGGAACTCCTATGATTCCAAACATGAGATAAAATTAATTCTGTCTTCTGCAAACTCACAGTGGCTTTTCAAACATCATGACAGATCAGCAAACGGCAACAACTCACAACATCTGAAATCTGATCCCTCATTAGTTATCTGTTTTCTTCAGCTAAAGAGGAACTATTGCCTTGGAGCTAATTGAGGGTTCTTAAGCAAATTTCATCATTTTTGCCTTCTCAGTGAACTTCCGTTTTGTTGGATTTTTTTTGTTTTTTAAATCCTAAGTGACAGCAAAAGCACTTGACTGAAGATTCTGAGTTTTCTGATTTAACCTCCTAACATAATAAAAGTAAAGTCAGTAGTAATCCACTTGAGAAAGCTAGGAAGGTGCAGCTAAAACATAGGATTTTTCTCCATCCCAAACATCTTCACTTTTATAAAATACTAGCACAAGATCAAGCAGTAGGAGTTGGCATGTAAGCTCTGATAAAGCAAAGAATGTTGCTGGCATCTTTCCCTCTACAGAGAAATGTGAGAATGTGACATGAGATAATACTCTTTAGTCTGTGTTCTGCTTTTTCCTCCCTTTTTTAATTTATTCTTTTTACACCACTCTTTACTTGTGGCTTCCCCTGTGGTAACAAGCAATACAAAGACACTTTGTATTGTGGAAAAGAGGAAGACAGGACAGGGGTGAACCACCTGTCCAGCCATTTGCCTAAGCTTTTTTCCTTCCTTTGCATGCATCCATATCCGCTTTAACTTTACAAGTAACTAAGGTGAAAATGCAGAACTGAGTCTGGGCAAGAGCTCACTGGGCTTAGCTGAGAGCCACTGCAGACACATAGGAGAGTGCTGCACATTTCACTTCACCATCTCCTGATGGTAAAGTGTGAGCAGATGTAGGACTTGTGCTGTCCTGGCAGAGGTCAAAGATACCTAAACACTGCTGCAGTTCAGATGAGCCATGAAGAACATACAGACTAAGGCAGCAGCAAGACTAACAGGTCTCCAGGGCACAACCCACTTAGAGATGCTGATTGTGATGTCAAAAAAGTGCCAGTGCTCTCTGGTATTTGACATGTAAAGTACTGCAGACTGTGCACAGATCTTACCTTCCAGAATAATAACTCCCGTGTCACACACAATTCGAACTGTTGTCAAAACCACCAGTATGGAAAATACATATGTACATATAGGATCAGCAATCTTGTACTCTGGCTGCAAGGGAAACTCCACAGTGTTAAAAGGACGTATGAAAATAAGCTCATACACAAAAATGTGACTCAGAAAATGCAGTCAGTTTTAGCCCCAACCTTCATGAATATTGTTTTTTGCTTGAATAGTTACAAGATACGTAATAGAGAAATTTCTGTTTATTTTGCATCAACGTACGAAGCCTATAATAAAATACCCAGTTATTTTTAATACTTATAAATAAAAACAGCTCCCTTTTTAATTTAATCACCAGAGCTGAAGTTAAAATAATTCCACCGCGCCCCAAAGAGCAGCCCTTCCTTACCTTGAAGCGTATGATGTAGGCAGCCACCAGCACCCCAATGCTTTGGACCAGGTCCCCCAGGGCGTGCACAAACGCTGCTCTCACGGCGAGGCTGCTGTGGCCGTGGCTGCTGCCGTGGCCGTGGGCTGTGCTCGGGGAGTGCGACTGAGGTACGTGATGGTGAGGGTGGGAATGGGAGTGAGAGTGGAGGTGGCCGGACTGATTCAGCAGAAACCCCATTCTGAAAGCCAAAGAAGAAAAACACTCCAAGAAACAGGCTTTGGAGCTGGGTATGTGGGTGGCAAAGAATCACAGAATATGCAGAGTTGGAAGGACCCACAAGGATCATCGAGTCCTGCTCCTGCCCCTGGACAGGCCCATCCCCAGAGTCACACCATGTCCCTGAGAGCATTGTCCAAACACTCCTGGAGCTCTGCCAGCCTTGGTGCTGTGACCACTGCCCTGGGGAGCCTCTTCAGTGCCCGACCACCCTCTGCGGGAAGAACCTCTATCTAATGTCCAACCTAAACCTCCCCTGACACAACTTCAGGCCATTCCCTCGGGTCCTGTCACTGGTCCCCACAAAGATCAGTGCCTGTCCCTCATGAGTAAGCTGTAGACTGTGATGAGGTCTCCTCTCAGCCTCCTCTTCTCCAGCTGAACACACCAAGTGCCCTCAGCTGCTCCTCACATGCTTCTTCTCAAGGCCCTTCACCATCCCCATTGCATCCTTTGAACACTCTTTATTAGGTTAATATTTTGCTGCTTTTTTCCTTTCATTTTAAACCAAATAGTTGAAAAAGTAATGCTCAGTATAATTTCTTGTCAAAATTGAATCCCATGAGAAAGTTACGGGCCATGAATGAATTAGTAGCTTATTCAGAAACACACTTATGAGTGTTAATGGAAAGAAGGGGAGCTCTTACACTAAGTTAACTGCAACACCGACGGCCGCTGTGATCAGCATGATGTCACCATTTATTTCATAGTCCATATGGATGGTTCTTTGAACAGCCTCATACAAGAGGAATGCCATAAGGATATAGACCAGCAATACACTAATTATGGCTGACAATACTTCTGCAAAAAGAACGGAAAAGACATTATAAACATATTTCTATTTCCAAATTCAAATGTGGACAGAGCCTTAATTGTTTTACCTATTTTATGCATATTATACCTCATACAAACTAACACATCATACAGTAAATAAAACTTGTAAAACAGGACTAACAAATGGAGTTTGTTCTCATCAACTCCTTCACATTTCCCTGTCATCAGCATACCCCTCAAATTATGTTTCCTCTGAAAACTCGGGCAGAGGTGATGACACTGACTTCTTCAGACAACCCAGAACATTTGCCTGAGAAGTTGCAGGAAAAGGCCCCCCCAGGGGAGGTAAGGACAGGTGACCGCAAACATCACCAACATGCCTATAAATAAGAGAAGTCTGATTTCAAGTGTCCACAGTACTAAGCTGGATTCAGAAATTACTTTTCTGTATCCTTTTGTGTTTAGGACGGAGAATAATTGTAAAAAGATAAAGAAACCAAACAGTACAAACTTGTCAGACATGATACTCCTAAGCTTTGTACACACACGCATTATCTATTGCAGATTTCAGCTACAAAGGATGGCTTAATGCTAGTATCTATATTGGTGTAATATGTTTTAACATTATTTAACATTACCAAATATTCACATTTCACAAAAGTAAGAGCATTAGATCCAACATTTTTGTGTAGGAATTTTATCTGATCAGCGGGGACTTTCAAAAGGAAACATACATCTAAATAAAGACCAAATGAGAAAGTTAATAAAAACTCCAATATTTCACTCTCCTGCACCTTCCACTGCCTTTACATCTGTACCAGGTGGTTACAGCTCTCTGCAAGGTTCCTGCTGTTTGAATGTGAGGTAAACAGGTCTGAATATTCTGTAGGTCAGGACCTTTGTGCTGTCTGCCTCAGTACCTGAGTCATGAAACTGGGCTGGTAACAGCACACATAAACCTGAGGAGGAGGAGTCCACACTACAGTTTTAAGGTCTTACTAAAAGAATACAGCTATTTCCATATGGGTCATTAGATTCCTTTTATAACAAGCATACTTTTACCCTCCAGCTTCGTGTTCTGAAAATTATTGCCCTGATGAAGCTGAAATTTAAAAAAAAATAGAAAAATAAAAAGGCAAGATAGCTGACAAAGAAAACACTGGCCTAGTAATGACTGTCTCAGTTATAAGCAAGTTAATACAGGGCTTTACAAAAAGCACTGGGAAAGCCTTAATGCTCACTCCATTGTACTGCATGGAAATCTGTAGCCATGCCTGAGTAATCTGTAATCATTATGCGTAATGCTCATTACTGTCACTTGCCAGATGGATCACTGGGACCTCAGCCTTCCTGTGTGAACTCAAAGATCAGAGTTGGAATTAATTTACTTGAAATTTTAATGGTTGTTCTTCCCCCTAGTTCCACATGTTGTCCTGATTTATTCCCCAGTAAGGGCAAAATTCTGCTCTTGGCTATACCATAGCTCTGAGAATTCTCATCTGAGAATTGCCTCACTTCTCCCTCCACTTTGAATCTGTCAGCGTGTAGTACAATTTTGGTTACTGCAGATGTCATTTCTAACACACAAGTGTTTTATTTGTTGAATATTACAGAAAAAAACCCATGCAGCTATATCCTTTTAATATCACCAAAATCACTTGATCCATACACTGCATTTTTAACATCATTATGGGAAGAGAAACTCACACCAATGCATTCAGCTGTTGGGTGGTGTGTCAATGCTGGGCAAGTACCAGCACTGCCAGGCAGTAAGAAGGCTCTGAAAGGCAACTGTCATAATCTTGGATCAATACAGAGCCACTTGAAAATCCTCTAAATATCTATGCAAGTGGTAGTGTCCCTTACAAAGTCGGCAGATTACTCAGGGCAAGCGCCTTAAAAATACACAATACATTGCTTAGAAGGTTTTCCAGAATGCTTTTTAAAACACTTGTGAAGCCATAGTACATTAGCATTTACCAGAGAAATAACATAGAGTGCTTTTACAATCTAAACCCATGTTTTCTGCAAATGGAAACCAGTGTTTTCCTTGCAGTTTCTTCCACAGTCACTCTCATGTCAGCATTGTAGATGTGTGCTGCGATCTTTCACTTCTTGTGAAATGAACTGTGCACTGTCTCAGTGGACTGGCTGATCCTGTCATTACCAACATTGTCTCTGCAGCAATGGAAAAGTGCCAAGTTCCGTATCTATGCTTAAATCTGCTCAATGTCTTGTTGAAAAGGAGGTATCTACACTTGGTGGTGAAACAGAACTATTTTTGCCTTCAAGAATATAATCCTCTTTAGACATGACTCCAATTTCCATTATTTTGTCTTCACTTTTCTAACCCGTTCCTGAATCTGTCAGCTTCCTTTTCACCACTGAAAATGGAATAAAACTGCAGATGGAGCACACATAATATGCATCCAAAGAGAATTCAAATAAATGAAAACTAGTGCTAACTTCTTTCTAGAATCTGACTAGACAACTAATAGGTCTGTTGTCTCTACCAAGCAATGTTTGCAGGAATGAGTTTGAAAATTCATCATTCTACGAACAAAAATGATGACTACCAGAAACATTGTTCATTAGAACATTTTCATGCCTGCTGTACATATGGATTATCTTAAAACTTAATGCAAAGCAGGTCAGTGATGAGACAGTTCTTGCACATATTCCCAGCTTTAAACAAATGCTCCACATCCTTTTCTGTGAGAGATGCCCAATCTGCACCCTATTTTTAACATTCTGTCATGTTTTAACATCTCTCTCTTGAAATTTAAGCTATTGTTGAACTGATATTATTTGCTGACAAGTTTCTTACATATAGTTATTTGGAAAAATGTGTTACAGCAAGGATATACCCTAGAAACTGCTCTGTTCTACTGCCAGCATTCACTGATGTGTGAAACTGGGCCCTCAGGCCACAGCATTCAGACTGGGGGCCTAAAATCAGGCATACAAATTTCACAAATGTGATTTTTTTTTAAAAAAAACCCCAAACCTGTGTGTAGCAACTTTGAACCATCCCATCTTCTGTACTTTAGGGGTCCCTGGCAGGGCTTTTACCCAATTCCTCTTCCTTCCTGCAGTCACAAACTCTGCCCCACAGCCCCAGGCTCTAGTCCTCCTCCTCCTCCTCCAGAGAGAGCTGCACCGCTGCTATTCAGCAGAATGGCTGAGGTAGGAAGGAACCCCTGGAAACTCTGTAGTCCTGCTCAAAGGAGGGTCAACTACAGCAGGTCCTCAGGGCTGCTTCCAGTTTGGTTTTGTGTATTTCCAGCTGGGGACACTCCACAACCTGTTCTGGTCTTTGCCCACCTGTTGGCACTGGGCAGCAGACAAGAAGGAGCAATTGCTGCAGAACTGCTCCCTGTAGCTTCTCCTAGAGAGAAGATGGTGGGCAATGCTAATTCATTTTATGGGCCAGATCCAGCCCACAGACCACCACTGGATCAGTCTGGCCAGTATTTTTCCTGGCAGTAAAATGGAAAGAAAAAAAGATATAGAAAATGAGATTGCAGGAAACCTAAGGGATTTGTGCTTGCAAATTAATTGTCAGTAAAAATTTACAGAGCTGAATAAGATTTTAATGGTTAACTAAGTTCCTTTTATTTTTCTTTAGATAAACTTCTGTTTTAAGCTAGGCCATGGCATGTTCAATTTATGTGCTATTTGATTTTAGAAAACTTACAAAGACATATGAACTACTCAAATTACTTTGAAATAGGGTTAAAGTATGTATAAATGCTAACAAACATCCTTCTGGAGAGTATGAGCAAATGCCAGGGGCCTACTTGCAAGGTCAGGTTTCAGTATTAGTGGAGCTCCTATGGCAAAATTAAAACTTCATGAAAGAAAAGTTTGTAATGGGAAATGCTGGCATTGCTAATGCTTTCTTGCTAAAGCCCCAAAGAGCTTTGCTAGTGTACAGAGTTATGCATTCATGCATTAGTGACTAACTGATGACAAATGACAAGGAGTGATGGAGTTGTTGAATTCTACTGCTGTTCTAGCAGCCAAAATAAGAATTGCAAATAATGACTACACAAGACTGAAAATCCTTGAAAAATGTATGCTATAGAATGTATAGAGAACAGGTAGAAAATGTGACACTAGAAATTATCTATTTCATGAAAAATAAAGCTTTGAAGATTTTGATAAAATGTCTACAAGACTTAGCCGTATATTATGAATTATTATATCCAATTTGCAACCATGTGAAAACACCCTTTATCATCATTACATTTCCAAACATGAAGTAATGAATCCTGAAAATACCCTTCCAAGTCCTTAATTCTGTTTATACTTCTTTTTACAGACACTTAAACCAGGCAGAGGTTAAATAATTGCCTGTATTGCAAACCATGGAACATTTTGACCTCAGCTTTGTGTGGTTTGGGGAAGGCAAGAGGAATACTGAAGTATGCAACTTCTGGCAGGGCAGAGCTCTCTAATAATATGTTCTACAAAACTTTTTAGTTCTGGATTAAAATGTCCTTTTTCACATTGAATAGGACCTTTTTCCAGTCTCACAATTCTGCTGAACTCAACGAGACTTTGTAAATCCTGGGCACTGGCAACAATCTGTTGTGAACAGCACTGGAGTGGCATGCACAGCTCCTGCACCAACAAGCTCCTCAGTGTGTCACACGAGCAGTGAGAGTGGTACAGCAGTGAGTACAAACAATGTGTCCCTCTTTTGCTCAGCAGCCTCAGTTCCACAGCACAAAGGTGCACAGGGGCCTGAGCTGATGCAACAGCCCATTAACTACGGATGGGCTGTGAAACACAGCTCTGCAGTCACCTTGATCTGGAACACCTTCCTTCCCCTGAACTCTTTTTAAACATTTTAGACCATGGTTCATTTGTAGGAAGTCACACTTACAATGTCATCATGTATCCAATTCCCCAACCTTCCTCTATAAGATGGAAGACGAATCAAGCAGTCAGAATTTAACTCTGATTCTGCTAAGTCCCAGTTCCACAGAGATGAAGAGACTTGTCCTGCTTCCAATTAATGAAACTCTGCTATCACACTTTTGGCCAAGGTTTTTTTTACATCTATTCCTTTATGGCAATACAACTTATGTAGCATATACACAATGGCCAGTGAAAGGCCATTAAGAATCAGGGTGTTAAAACAACTCTTGGGTTTGTTGCTACTTTCTTTCCAGTTACTAATTCTTCTCGAATTAGGGGATCTTTACGATTGTTGCTTAAAATACCCTTTAATAGCAAAATCCAATCTCTACATACCTAAGCGATGAAATCCAAAAGTGAACCTCTTTGTTGGAGATTTTGCAGACAGCCAGAGAGCAAGTAGAGTCAAAATAATACCACTAAGGTCAGTTAACATGTGAAGTGCATCTGTCATAATTGCTAGACTGTTAGCAACATATCCACCTGCAAACAAAATTGGAAAAGTCAGGACACAGGACATTTTTAATTATTCTAGATAACACCCTCTTGGCACAGCTGACAGTTATTTATTCTCAGAACACTGCATTAAGTACATGAGAGCCTGTCTTATAATCACTAAATGTCGGGGGGGGGGGGGGGTTGCCATACAAGCAAAATGCCGTGCTGTAATTTAAAGCTACCGTGGTTAAAAGTGCAGTCAAGTGTGCTTTCTATTAAGAGTAACATAGAAAGGATTCACTCCTTTTATTCTCACAGAAACTGCTTGCATCATAACATTTGCAAGATAAGGCCAAAAATAGTTTTGTATCTTTTCTCTCTCTATTACTGCACGTGTTTAATCAACTGATCCTTCTATTAAACTACCTCTGTTACACATTGTGACATTACAAACCAGGGACAGAAGTCCAAAGACTAAATGAAATTTATCCTGTCCCCTTTTAATTTTTATTACATTACCTTTTAACCTTCATTATTCCCTGTCCTGGCAGGATTGTATAAGTTCTGCCAATAGCCATTGCAGACAATGACTCTCATTTGCACACCTTTCTTCTTTGTTATTTATTACCATCATTTTTTTCTTGTAATTATGAGCTGCATTGAGACAAATAACCTGAGATTAAAGGTTAATATCTTTGTTCCAATTCAATTGCTAATGTTACTATTGGATGGGTGAGAGATTTAAACAATGCACCTCACTCTCAAGTATCCCTTATCCACAGGGGAATCAAGGACAGGCTGTGCTGTCTTCCATATGCTAGAAGGTAAGCTCATTTTCTCAGAAAAGATCACATCTTTAGTGTCAGCTCAGCTATGATTTGGTTTCTTGTTTTACCTTGAGATTGTCATTCAGCCTGAAAATTCGTACTGAGCAAAGCATGCAGCTGGTGTGCCATTTGGCAGGCTTGAGGCTCCAACTAACATTTCCAATAAAGGAATCTTTATATACAATTAAAATTGTCTTAGTGAAGAGGCTGACCATGAGAAAATGGCAAAGAGGAATTCACAACTTTAGTCATAAAACCTGTGTGTGTGGCTGTGGGTGTTTGTATGTGCACACCTGCAGACAGAGCTGCACTCTCCTCCCCAGCCAAACACACACCAGTTGCCTGTACTGTGTGTAACTACCAAATGCACTGCATTTCAACCAGCTCCCACCCTCCAGCCTAAATCAAATTCTTCTGAGGCTGAAATCTCCAAAAGGCCATCACACCTCAAAAACAGTGAATTTCTAAGATTCAGCAATTCAGCGGCTTCTTGAGTAAGATGAGTTATGCCTTCCCTTTTTGAATTAATTTGTGTTCTCACATAATTTAAAAAAAAATTACTTAGAAAAGTGCAACTCAGCTTCTTTTATAGTCAACAGAGAAGAAGCAATAATTTATTTCTAAGGACATTCAGTTCAGCAAGTTACATGTATCATTATTCACAGTATGTATGTTAATTCATATGTATTGAGAATCACTCCAGTCCAAGGTGAGTCAATTCTATTTCAACCAGCCTCTCACTATTAAAGCCTTTCAAAATAAAACGATAAAGAAGGAATTCAGGTACTGAAGCTAATTGTACTGCAACATGTGGATTAAGAAAACATAATTGACATTTATGAAATTCTGAAATCAAAGGTTCTCTGTTCCCAAAAGTTCATCTCTTGGTTAAAGGTACTGCCTAGGGGCTGTTTAAACATAATGGGCAACTTAGAAAAAAAGACATCTATAACCTTTACGAACAGACAGCTTGATGGCTCACCACTGTTTTCAGTGACCTGTGAAGGACAGCAGTTCTCCTCATGTACAATCAATTAGAAATCTCTAAACATAGCTGAAAACATCAAAACCCTGTCAGAAAAGCTAACTAGGACTTGTGATGTGTTTTTGTTTTCTTGATGCAAAATGTTTTCCACAAAGTGTAAGTTGTTACCTGACTGTTCATCAAATTAAACAACAAACACTGAGATGGGCTGGCATAATGAGCTTGGCTACTCTTTGGAAAAAATATGCCAATCTTGATTTCACAGAAAAGCTGCTGAAATAAGATTTCCTTCATCTTGACATTGGTAACAGACAGCAGAAAGATTTTTACTGAACACATTAATTGTCTGAGAGGGTCTTCTGCCTTTTTCTCAGAACTCAAATCTGTCAGAGATCATGGAAAGAAAGAAGTCAGTTAAAACATCCCATATGATCAAACAGTTTCCCAAACACCTGAGCTTCAGATCAATTCATAAAGTTCCAAAATTTGAAACCAACCACACAGAACACATTACATGGCTGGAGTGAAAGAACTTAAAAGATAGAACACTGACCCAGGACTTGAGGGCTTTTGTTACTCTTCTGCTGCTGATTACTTGCCCTATGACAAGTGATTCAGGTTAAGATCCACAAAAGCACAGAGATACTCAGGCCCTCTATTTATTCTCTGTGGCATATGGATGTTTGAATATTTTATGGGTCTGGCTCAGTACTCTCTGATTCTGTGCCCAAAGAATGAAATAGTGCTTGCAAAAGCACACACAAACTCCACAAACCTGTGGAGGACGAGCCTTCACTACAGCACTAAACTTCGTACAGACAAATCCACCACCCTGACTGTACAGGAGATGTGACAGTGATGAGAGACTATTATTACTCTTAACACCTATTATTGCTAGCGCTCTCCCTGCTCTAGCTATGGAGAAGTCTACAACAGTGTGAATCAGATCCAAAGCCCCGAACAGATACACTCTTAGTGACTTCAACACCAACCTGCCAACAGCTCAGACACACCATTCAGTAAGAGGCCCTTCAGATGAACTAAGTTCAGTGCACATCAGAACTCTGATATGAATACAATCAAATAACATCACTCCCATGATAAAGGGTGTCTGTGTCTAAGATACAACACTGGTACCTATGAAATTAACCTGAGTTCATGCTGAACCAAAATCTCAGCCAGAGAAAAAGCACAGAGCCAGAGGGCAAGTGGGGGCATCCAGCCAAATCCCCACAACAGGTTTGGTGCAAAGTGCCTTATCCATGATAAGCTGATGTATTGTGGCAGTATTATTAATGACTAACCACACACTGAGATATGCTGAAGGACAAAACCACTCTTTTTCCATTAACCCACATTCCTGAAATAAGGCCCCAAATAAAACTGGTGCAAGTATTCTTGTCAGTATTCTGCTCTCTGAAAAAAGAAACATTTCTCCTAAGGACTTTTTTTACCACATCTGTGGGACAAACTGCATTATTCATCCTCTAGCAGTGACTTTGCTTCCTATCCATCTTATACATCCATCTTTGTCCTAAAGACACAATTTACAGCTGTCCTAGGACAAGAATCCAAGAGGATGAGCAAACAACTGACCACACCTGCAGAGTAAGGAGGAAGATGTAGGTCCCATGTTACTGTACCTGAGATATCTCTGTTCTTCACTTCCAGAAAGGTTTTATGATTTGATTCTTTTTTTTTCTTTTTGTGAATTATGGCAAATGATTCATCTGATTACCTCTGATTTAGACTTGAATGTTGAAATGAAAGCAATTTAAAAGCAATTAATTGCTATAGAGAGACCTGGCTCAACATACACATCAACGTACTGGCACTGTGTAATGTTCCCTGCAACTCCAAACCAGGGGACTGTGGATATGAGCATTTAGGCATTCTCCAGCAGTCTGGGTTCCACTGAGCACACACTTGCACTGAATGGCATGGATGTACCCAAAAGACAGAGAGTAACAGGACATGGATATTGGTAAGTGAATAGATTTTAAAAGATATATACTAAAAACTTTGTAAAAATTATTAGACAATGACAAAGGCATATCATTTAACAGCTAATCTATGCATCCCAGGGACCTTCACATTTAATTTTATTCCAAGCTTGTGCTGCTATAGCCTGCTGAATAAAGCACAGAGGCTGGGTACAGACTGCTGTACAATTCACAGGTTCTCCTCCACCTGCACAGCACCTGGCTGTGAGTCGTTAGGTGGGAACAATAAAAGCTGAACTCGAGCACAAGGTTCCGACCAACAACAATCACATGTTTATATAGGAACCCATTTTCAGGTAAAAACCCACCATACTTCTGTAAGTACTAACAAACAAAACCCACAAATAATTTAGTCCAACTACTCAGTACTCTTATATGTTGTAATGGGAACTGTTAAAATACCTATTACTTTAATTGACTGTGCCCACATGATTTATGTCTGGATGGAGCATATGCTAGTCCAGAGCACGGCAAGACATCAAAGAGGTTGTCAAGAGACTGTCTTCTTCACTGGATTGCTATTGATAACTCAAGACATGTCTTTTCAGTTCTAAGTAACAATGTGTAGTGCTGTACCTGGTGAATAAGGGCAAACAGCCCCCAATATTATTTTGCTATTATGGCAAATGTCACATTAGAAACTGTATTTCCCTCTGGTTGCAAACACAAGATTTTATGGAAGTAACTAAACAGTACTAAAAATAAAATTGTCCATGCCACTTCTTTGCTGAAAACACCTTACAAACTTACAGGAGAAATTTCCGAGGAGAAATAAAAAGCCATTAGACATACAAAGGAATGCATATTGTATGCATACTTAACATATTGGATGAGAGATTCGGGTAAGAGAAGTTGCAAATTTTTTCACTGAAAATATAGGCTGGACTTTACTCACTCTCCGAACGTGCTGCTGATCCCTCCGATTTTAGGGGACTGATGGTTCGTCTCAGTAAATACCTAAAGCCAAGGCCGGAGCGGCCCAGGAGGCTGGGAGGCACCGTGCCCGGGAGATGGCACAGCGGGCCCCCGACTCACCTATGAGCTCCCCCGTCATGAAGAGCAGGTAGAGGATGGCAGCGAGCGCCAGGCGCTTCTTCACCCTGCTCTGCTTGGAGCGCTCCCGCCGGCTGCTGCAGCCGCTGCAGGGCCCGGCCCGGCCCGGCTCCCGCTCCAGCACCGACTCGTCGTC
>WBMV01007169.1:2019501-2030208 GCA_013396655.1 Campylorhamphus procurvoides | reverse complement strand
ACCCCCCGGGTTCGAGTCCCGACACCGCCACAAGGGCACCCCCCGGGTTCGAGTCCCGACACTGCCCCCGAGGGAGGGAGCAGCGCTGCGGGGACGGGGCACGGCCCTCGGGTACCTGCCGGGCTGTCCCCGTCCCTGCGTGTCTGTGTTCTGTAGGTAAAGGCCATGCGGGGCACAGACCAGCAGCTGCCGAAGCCCTCCGGTCCAGATGTGGTAGACAATGGGCTGGTTACAAGTACATATGGAGCCCGGGCTGAATCGCCATGCTCTGGCTTCAGATTTTTAAGAGTCAGAGCTTTGCATTCTGTCGCTTTTCTCTTTTTCCTCCTGCCAAAGGCCCGGCTCTTTATGCTGTTCTATAACCCCATTTAATAACATGCACCTTTCTGAACATTCCTTAAAGGATATACAGGGAAAAAAAACTTCAGACACCCTGCTGCTCTGTAATGCCTTTCATAACTGTGCCCTAACTTAAGAATAATCACATTTTTGCCTTTGTTAATTTTTCTGGTTATTTAGGGTTATTCCCCCTCCTCACTGGTCTGAGTAGTAGAATTTTCTTGTAATTTCCAGCCTACACATACTCAACACCAGTTTGTACCCACGGCCAAATTTTGTTACTGCATTCAGTCAGTTCCCTAAATCATAGACATTTCTGGAAAACACCCCTGTCTGAGGGAAAGTACACATCCTGGGTTTCCACTTGGTTAAAGGAAGTTACCAAGTGAAGACCGGAGACCTGAACAGAAGTGCAAGATTTTGGAGAAAGGCACTCCCTTTCTGGTCAAGGGCTGATAGCAGATCCTGGCAGGCACTGGGGTGGTGCTGTAGGACCTGGAGAGAGCCCCTTCTTGGAACAGGCTCTGCAGGAGGGGAGTCCTGTGTAGTAAACTGGTCTTGGGTGGAGGTCCTTGTTGTTTTTCTCCATCCAAAATTAAACAGGATGATCCTTTGTCTCAGCTCCTTTGCCACTTTACAGTATGGTTGTTTTTCTGAGCGTGTAATCTCAAGTTATTCTTCCTCAGGTGGCTAAAGAGGTGTCATCCCCCAGGTTCTTTCACCCACCTTGTAATTCCCCCATGAGGGCTACCAGCATAATTTTTGAGAGCCAGATAATGAATTGGGTCCCTGAAATTTTGCCAGAATTAAAAAAATACACATTGAAAGGGTTCTGGATATATTTGTATGTGTAACTGAGACAGCGTCCATGACCAGGACTTGCACAGACATCCATATGACAAGTGACGGGGCAGTGGAACAGTGTGGGAGTCACAATGAGCAGCCAAGGCTGGGAACCTGTTAAGCCAGCCTAGGAAAGTACTCCCAGCTGTGTTCCACTTCATGCATTTTCAAAGGTTCTGTTCGCTCTGGGAGTTTTAACTCACTCTGAGTTTCACCACTTGTACCAGCACAAGTGAGTGAGGACACACAGGCACAAACAGCCAGGCTCCAGAGGCCACCAAAACAACAGCTTTTGAAACTGTCTTAAAGTGCTGGGCTTTGCTGTTCTACATGAACAGAAACTTTCAGCACTGAGGAAGGGTAGTAAGCTGGGGGGACATAATACCTTAACACCCTAAACCAATGTCCCAAGGCTTGCCGGCTCGCCTTTTACTGAATAACTAAGACCACATTTTTCTGAAGTGTTGTCAAGTCAAGAACCAGGTCACACCTTGACAAAATGAACTTTTGTGGAACAGAGCCTTTTGGAACAGCTGCACTCAATTTCTTTATTGTGACAGCCAAGGCTGTACTTTTTCAGCAGTCTCGTTTACTTAGTAAGCACAGAGAGTCTTTAAGAGGTTACCTTATTCATGTGAAATAGTTCCTTTTCATACTGTCATCCCTGAAGTCATGCAGCACATCCAAAGCTGATGGTTTAAAACATCATATTTGCTAACTTACTCCATTTTCACTCAGATTTCTCAGGTGTGGTGGGGTCATGATATATATAACTGCATACATCAGTTACAACAATAAAATCCAAAATGTGTATGTGACAGTGTTGCAATAAAGGTTTCCGAACACAGTTGCTACAACATGAAAAGGAAACACAATTATTTGGTGTTACAGTGCTACATACATAGGCACTTGGGAAATAAGTTACTGTAAAACAGAGGATATTTTGCAGAGGAAAAGCAACAAGAAAGGCTGTCAGTCTCTTTTTTGGAGCATTCGGGTTGATAAATAGTTAAATTTTAATTTGTCTAGAAAACCAGATACCAATTTTCTATTCCAATCCTTAGTCTATTTCTGCAAGACGTGGGAAGGCCTGGAACAGGCAAAGCAGGAGCACAAATCTGAAACTCCCACATCTCAAGTGAGACTATTTCAGAGTCATTATCTCACTTGTTCTTACTAGAAATTCCATCTGGAAGCTGAGAAGTCTTTCCCAGTGAAACTTTCAGTAAGTCTTCTTTTTTTTTCCCCTCACCAAAGAAAACTTGAAGTAAAGTTGTTAACCAGTTGTAATTGAGACTTGAGTCTGTTTAAGGTAATGGACAGGCTCCCGTCACTGCTTCTTTTTTAAAGCAAAAGCAGAAAAATGGGTATGTTTTTAATTTGATGATGGAATAGTGACATAATTGTGATCAATGGTTAATTAGAATATGAATATGAAGAAAAATACAAACGAATTTGCAACAATCTTGCTGTTAAAAGTGTCAGTTTTAAGGCTGACTGATCATCTCAAAAGTCCAGTTTTTGCCTTGGTCTGTTTCTGAAGAGCACTGGGGGGTCTGCCTGAATTTAATTTAATCTTGAAGGCTTGTGGGTTTATGGAAATACTGCATTCCAAAAACTTTCTGAGTGGTTCCTTCATTAGTTTCTTTCCATAGTTGCACCTGCATTTCCTGAAAAGATCTTTATAGATAAAAGAGGGAAAAAATATAAATCATACCATGTAAAAGTGTTTTTTCATTAAAAGAAAAAAAAAACAACTTGCAACTTACTATTGCTCTTACAGACTGTCGGGAGAGATGCAGGGATGGATACACAGACAAAAGCCAGTTATGAATTTCCTCAGAAACCAAAGCTGCAAGTAGCGACCATCCTGCCTGCTCTGCGGAGAACACCAGAGGCGCAGGAGGGTGCGTGTCGCTCAGAAAGGCCCCCCTGCAGTGGTGTGCGTTGTGTTTTCCCGTGGCCGCAGAGCTCCCCGCGCTGTGCCGGGGCAGGTTCTCACCGTGCCATTGTCCCTCGGCCTGGGCCGGGCCGGGGATGGAGCCGCACACAGCGGGGGTGGAGCCGCACACCCCGGGGATGGAGCCGCAGACACACCGGGGGTGGAACCGCACACCCCGTGGCAGGAGCAGCACACCCCGGGGCTCTGCGGGGCTGAAGCGCAGCCCCGACATGGCCCGGGCTCCCGCGGGTGTCCGTCCCCCCACACGGCCCTCCCGCCGCCCTCACGCGTCATCCTCGTCACCCGCACGCCATTTCCGCGCCCGGCGCGCTGTGCCGCGGCTGCTCCGCTCCTCTCCGCTCCTCTATGGCTCCCCGGCCCGCTCGGTGAGGGCTCCGGGCCCGCCTCCCTCAGCCCCAACCCGGTCCGGCCCGAGGGGCNCAGTTCCCCCCGGTCCTGCAGTTCTCTCCGGTCCCCCAGCACCCTCCGGTTCCGTGGCCCTCGGGTCGAAGGCCGTGCCGCTGCCATCGTGCCCTCCCCGGCGCTGGGGCCTGCGGGTTGGAAGGTTTTTACCTTCCAAGAGCTCTGCACGTAGTGAATGAGCACAGAAGCTGCTAACCAGCTCCTGCCGACTCCTGGAGTTCGGCTTGTGAGGGGCTGTTCGTGTGTCTTGGGCGATAGGCGAAGACCTTTCAAAGTTTGTGCTCTGACTCTGAAAGCAAAGATGTGGGGGTGTTCATGTTTAGATATTCCTGGTGCACAGCCAGGACAACGGATGTTGCCCCCTTTTTTTTCCTCAGTAGACTGAAGCACTTGGGATTTATTTATTTTTTTGTAAGAAGTCTTTGGAATACTCTTTATTTCCTTTGGAATACTTTTATTTTCTTCTTTCTGTTCTGCTGGTTTTCAGGCAAAAGGGTTTACCAGGAAGCTCATGATATTGGACTGGGAATAAGGGAGGGATAAAAAGGGGAAGTAAAAAAGAAGCACAATTTAGTTGATAAAGTACAGAGAATTTTAACTTCATTGTTGAAATGCTTTTGATTTTTAAACAGGAAAATACAGTTGCTGGAGGTGATACAGTGTGTGCTGACCTGTCACATTCAACCTTGATGTTCTTTGGTTTAGGTCCCAGTGATGCATCTCCAGATGAAGGGGTAGTAGAAGATCTGCCTTTAATAGATGAGAAAGCTGTGGAGCAGCTGACAGAAGGATTGATTTCCCATTATCTGCCTGATCTTCAGCGATCAAAATCAGCACTGCAGGAACTTACGTAAGCAGATTTTTAAAAACAACTTCATATACATGCCCACTTTGTTTGGTGTTTTTTTCCATAGAATGTGCCAGCTCCCCTTAACTGGAATATAGTTTATCACAGCATTTCTGTGTCCTGACTGGAGCAGCATGAACAGTTAAGTGATCTGCACGAGTACTGGTGGTGTATGAGCTGCAATGTAGCCTGTGAGCACTTTGACGGACGAATGTGTAACACTAGAACACTAAAATCCCCTAAGCTGGGTATAGCAGAAGACATGTAGATTTCTTAAATACTTGTTCACTTCTTAGTGGAAAGTCTGCTGAAAGCTGGATTTATTTTGCTTGCAGAGATGCAGTTTGTGTTCAGGGCAGCTTGTAGCGTGGTATATTGTTTTTTTGTCCAGCATATAATCTGTGTTGCAAAAAATACACTTGAAAAATATAAGTAAGATGAAAATTTTTTGCACATTGATATCTCATTGATAACTGAGAGTAGTTAATTTCAGCTGCAGACTGGGTCTGCCATGGGTACAGAGATGGTAAAAAGGGCTTTGCACAGGTCCATCTCAGTTTTTGCAGGGTACATTGGTTTGGGTTTCACTCTGCATGTGTGGTTATCCTGCTGCAAGGATAGCCTGTGTCTGGAGGGCCTTGAGCTGATTTGTGCAGGATGGAGGATCCTTAAACAGCACCAAGCATCCACACAAGGTCTATACAGAAATAACTTGGCCCTGCAGCATGACGCAGAGGCACCCAAGTGGAAAGTCTAGAACTAATTGTTTTTCCTTTCATTCAACCACAGCAATGTGGAGAGTGCCTCTTCAGGGTTTTTGGGGATTCATCCATGCTGTATTACGCTAGCTGAATTCATGTACTCACCTGGGATTTTTCTAAAACCATTTATTCATGTCTTTATTGAAATCACCTAGTAGAAGAATCTGATACTGGGAACTGTATATTTATATTGTTATGATTATAAGTCCTATTTATTTAAAGGGCTGGTTGAAAAGTGTGTGTACTGCTTTTCTTTGGGTGTATGCATCTTTTTTTTTTGTTTTAGACAGAACCAGGTGGTATTACTGGAAACATTAGAACAAGAAATTTCAAAATTCAAAGAATGTAACTCCATTCTTGAAATCAATGCTTTGGTAAGTACCAGTGATGCCTTTTTAAATCTCTGTTAGTGTATATTTTTCTTGCTGAAGCATTAGTAGCAGCTTGTGTATTCTCCTTGTTCTCAGTGGTTTATAGGAAGGAGACTGAGCAGTTCTGAAATCTGGGACAAATTGTTGCTGGAGAGGCTGGGAACCAGCATATTTCCCTTAAATAGGCAGGGCCCTGGGAGGAGAGGGCAGGCTCAGTCAGCCAGTGGTGGTAAGACTAGTTGTTCAAAGCCAGGAGGCAAAGCAAATATAAACCTTTTTCCCATAGGCTGGAGCTCTGTGCACCTCCCAAAAGCAGCAGGAAGGGTGCCTGAACCACTCATATATGGGGCATGAAGTGGTCATATTTTTATTCTGTTTAATGAATATTAATTGTTAGATTACTGGGTGTCCCTGTGGAGATATGGTATATATTAATACATGTAATACATAAATTTATATACAAACTTGATCATATTTGATGTATTAGCAAACTGTTCCGGTAATTGCTATATTTTTGGTTGCCATTTTGCTGTGTAGCTTTATAAAACAACTATTCCAACTTAACAGTCACTGCTTTAACAGTTATGTTTTTTAAGTTTTCAGAAGCTAAACACTATCACAACAAGTTGGTGAATATTAGAAATGAAATGATGATGATCCACGAGAAGACATCAAAGTTAAAAGTAAGTGGGATAAATATATTTACTTTCCAATATAGGTATTACTGTCTTTCAGCTGTTATTTTGGATGCATGCTGGAAGTTCTGATTAAAAAAAATTTATTTTAAAGGATGTTTCCAGTAGCATCCAGCATTGTGTGTCTTTAAACTTTCACTTACTCCTAACGGTGCTCAAGCAACTTACAAATCTGAACTACTAGTAAATCTCAGTTTTGTTCTCATGTTTAGGTGGTATAAGGATCATGTTTAATCCACTCAATTCCAACTAGTTCTTGTTTCAGTTTCTTTCTAATGAAAACTAGATTGTCATAAGTGTAAGAATTTCTCATTCTATTTAATGTATCATTAGCAATAGTGTAAGTTCACTGACTTCATGCTTTATAGACAGTTCTGGCAAGATTAGTGCTTCAGTATGTTCAACAAGAGGGTTTTTTCTTGGGAGCAATAAATTGCATGGTAATCACCTGGTCTGGTATACTCAAAGGATGACTTTTAGTGAGACTAAAGGAAATTCAGTTTGTATTTTCCCAGTGTAGATCAGACATTCCGTCAGTCTGGAAGTGGGAGGGATGAAGCAAAAGTGAACAGTGCATGCAACATTCAGTCATAAAGAGGGTGCATTGGAGAAGGCAGTGTTAAAAGAAGGAGAGGGATTTTGTTGGTAGCTCGAACTTCAGTATATCTATAAAACTTACGATTATTTTCTCATCCTTTCTGTTTAGAAAAGAGCACTTAAGCTGCAACAAAAGAGGCAGAAGGAAGAACTAGAACGAGAGCAGCAGCGTGAGAAGGAACTTGAAAGAGAGAAACAGTTAACAGCAAAACCTGCAAAGAGGACATGAAAGCAGAGCATGCAGCAACTTGTCTGAATTAATGATTTCTGCATTCTCTGGAATTAAAGCAGACTTTGCTTAAACTGGCCTATAGCTGTTACTAGCAACGCTCAATGGTATTATAAATTCCAGAATGGTAATGATAGGGTTGGTAACATTCACATATTTTCATTTCAGCCATTCAAGTTGCCTTCTTTTGTAATGCTATGCAGTTTGATATTATTATAATGTAAGTTGATTTTTTTATATATATGTATATAGGAGAACTTGGGCATCATAGTTTTAAATACCTATTGATTCCTTTTCCATCTGTTCTTCTGGTGTTTAACATTCTGAGATACTTGATGACTGGCACGCATGTTTTTCAGACAGAATACTAGTTAAAGTTCAGTTCTCACCGGACTGCAGTGGCTGCCTGTCTCACTGAAACTTCTTTGTTTCAGTCAGTTGGGATCTGCCTTTGGTCATAAATACTGACTTCTTGTGCAGCCTTAGTTTGAGTCATCTCTAACGAACTCAAGAAATTTCCCATGTATTTGCCTGAAAACTCACTTTATTGCAGCAGTCTTTTATTTCTTTGCCATCAAGTAACTTAAGAACAGCTTTAAAGTAACTTCTGAATAAGTTCCCAGCTGAATGGATTGGCAATGGGGTAACAGAGCACTAAAGATTGTCAAAATTTATGTGTGCACAATCTAGAGATTTACTGAATTTGTGCTTCCACAAACTTTTGAGCCAAACCAGGGAACTCTTCTTCTGTAGTGTTTTAAGAGAAATGTCTCTGTTGTCTAAGCATATTTTTGTGGGATTAGAAGTTGTAGTTTTCTCATCTCATGTGACAAAATAAAACATAACCAAAATTAACCAATTTCCATTTCATGTGACATTCAGCTACTTGTAGGAAGACTACTGCATTTAATATTTTTTCCTTAACAATTGAATCATTTGCACTTCAGAACAATGTAAGAGATTTTTTGTTACTGTGTCCTCACCCAAACTGATGATTATTAGGGTGTACTGATGATAAATTTGGAATGGAGGTTGATATCCATTTCTCTGAATGTAATTCCTATCTTGCAGTACTTGGTGTGAACTCCCATTCCAATGAATGTACGTGTTGTCTAGACTGGTAAAAGAGCTTTAAACTATTTGTTCCTACAGTCTAACAAACTAGTTATTTTATATCTATGTTATTTTTAAAGTAATAATGTAAGAGGTGTGTTTTTTGAAGTAAGATAAAAGGTAAGCTATGTAAAGTTTTCCATAAAATATGTATGGGAAGGTATCAGAGGGGCATAGTCAATGTTACTTCTGGTTTAGATGATTTACACAGTGTACACCTGCCTGGATTCTTCTGCATTCTAATTTTCTCCTAATTTCCTGTTCTTAGTATTTGTCATCTTTTTCTAACAAGTACCAATCCAACATGCAAGGTAAGCTAATACTTTGGGACAAAGAGAACGAACTCCTTAGAGCAGTCTGAAGAGACACTGATGTGCTGTTACTGAAGCATATTAGATTAAAACTTTCCACAGGTATTTTTCCCTTAAGTTGACTTATGTCTATTAATTGCCAGTGGATTGTTGGCCTGTGCTGTGGTTTGTATGTATTTCTAAGAGAAATGTAAAGAATTTCCACAGTCCATTTTTTGGAGCAGAATGTACATAAGTAAATGTTGTTTAAATATTTTATTTTGTAATGTAATTTCAAAATCAGATTCTGGAAATTTAAACAGTTCTCATTAAAGTATAACATAAAACTAGATGACTCAGCATCAAAATCAGGATTGAATTCCTTTGGTATTTTTTGATTTTGTGTTCTCCCATCTAGAATTCAGTTTACTGTGTCTAGTCTCTCTCTGTGAGGAACTTTTGTATTTTTTTTATTTCGTTTCAAAAATCATGGCTATTTTTACTGAAACTAGAGAATTCTAAGTATGGAAATTGATGCTTTTGCAATTGCACATTTCAGCATCTTTGGAATAACTTCTGATCAAATGAAGAAAAGCTGACAGTGCTTGCCTGAGGAATCATATACACGTTTGTAAAAATGTAATGGATTAACTTTTCCTATTAAAGTATAGTAAAATCTGTTTTTTCTATGAATAAGAAACTAATTTTACTAAATGACCTTTCTGTAATAAAGAGGAAGAAATGAATAAACATATATAGGGGAGAGTTTGTTCTGTTTACATAACTTTTATTAATGAGCTCTTAAATTATTTCAGTCAAAACTGCAATCCATTATTTTTGTAGGATGTTGTTCTCCCAAATATTCTTGTGTCTTGGTGCGTAAAAGTAAATGCTGCATTGGATGGATTTAAGATATTGGCATCTAAAACTGTGCTTGCATTAACACGCACAGCTACAGTGAGCAATTCTATTGCTGTATACATTTAGTCTTGCTTGATTTTATACAAAATTACTTGTCAGGTAGATAAATGTGGTAACATTAGACATTTCCTACTGGCTTTTTATTGCATCCACATGAGGCGGTGCAGCTAGCTGCATCTTTTTTTAGAAACAGATTAAATGACAGCTTTGAATCAGGTTTGGGGGTTTTTTGTACTATTTCATACTCAGTGTACTCGTTTTTAAACTATCAAGTCATAGCAGCAGAAGTAAGATGTGGAACTGTGCAGTAACTATTTGAATATTTATTTTGT
The DNA here is from genome assembly GCA_013396655.1 of Campylorhamphus procurvoides. Classification (NCBI taxonomy): domain Eukaryota; kingdom Metazoa; phylum Chordata; class Aves; order Passeriformes; family Dendrocolaptidae; genus Campylorhamphus; species Campylorhamphus procurvoides. Next base: position 2,020,505 of record WBMV01007169.1, on the reverse strand, counting down.
AAGGTTCTACAAGTTCAGGAGTTACCACGGCTCACTGGGAAGTCTTGGTTTCCCATGCTTTTATCACTGCTGTTGTCATTTGGGTTTTCATACCTATAACCAAGCAGCTTTACATGAGACAATTTTTAATCCAGTGAAATCTGGCTTTGTCACTAATAGGGATAGTCATAAGATGAATACTTGTTTCCTCATGGAAAGTGGCTACAGAACATTTCCACTGGTTTTACTCTCTGTGCTGTGACCTAAATGATAATAGCGTAAATAATAACACAAAAGCTATTTCTGTAGCTGTTCTGTTGGAATTCCAACAGCTGAGAGAATTCTCTGGCAGATTTATTCTGAATTATGCTTCAGTAGACACTTTCTGCCAACACTGCTTGTTTTGCAACACTACTGGCTGTTCAGGTAACAAAGATGGTTTATTTATTTCTTCATTCTCAAATCAAAGCTGTCATCAGAGCTCCTTTATTATTGATCTAGTGTTTTGGTGTTATTAAAGTTAAATTATTCTGCTATTTTTCTGTCTATAGAAAAGGACCACTTGTTTTAAGCTGAGAGTAGCTGCTTGCAGGTGCCCCGATAAAGTTCAGATTCCGCAGTGTCAGCGTTGTCTCCGTCCCCGCTCCTGTGATCTCGGTCCAGGTCAGCCCGATAGGAGTACCCGTGCTGTGTGGGTGCAGGTGCCAGTCCTGGGCTGGTGCCAGCCCAATATCTCGACCGGAGACTGGCAAGATTCCAGGCTTAGGACTGGAGTTTCAAAACTTCAAATGAAGCGCGGGGTTTGGTGCGGTCGGTGCTTGGCCCGGCTCAGCAGCTCGGGGGAGAGCGCGGTCTGCGGGGCTGCGAACACCGGGATGGCATGGGACGGGAATGGAAGGGACGGGAACGGAAGGGACGGCCCGGCCCGGCCCGGCCCGGCCCGGCCCAGCACAGCACGGCACGGCACGGCACGGCACGGCACGGCACGGCACGGCACGGCCCGGCCCGGCCCTGCTGGGCCCCCC
>WBMV01007169.1:1998833-2012292 GCA_013396655.1 Campylorhamphus procurvoides | reverse complement strand
TTCTTCCCCGTTGTCCCCCCTGCCCCAGGGCTGTGCCCCGTACCCCAGGGCTGTCCCCAGTGTCCCGGGGTCGTCCCCCTGCCCCAGGGCTGTTCCCCCTGCCCAAAGGTTGTCCCCAAGCCCCAGGGCTGTCCACCCTGCCCAGGTCTGTCCCCGAACCCCGGGGTTGTCCCCCAGCCCCGGGCTGTGCCCCTGCTCGGGACAGCCCTGCGGGACCGGCCCCCCGAGGTCTGGGTGCCCAGCCCTGCGGTGCGGGGTGCGGGACTGCCCGCCGTGCTCGCACACACGGGCTTCACTGGGATGTTTAAACTGTTCATCTCTGGACGCCTGTTTAAAGAATGGTTGCAATGTTCTGTACTCTTGCTAGTAAGGCTTTTCTAACTTTCTTGGTTCCAACTCCCTGCTACAGATTGTTCATAAAGTGGGTCAGTGGAGTAGACAGTCCTGGGAGCTGAGCATATGGTAGGTACTCTGGAAAGGAAGGAGCTGTAGTTGTCCTGAGTGTCTCTGCATGAACTGCTGTGCTTAAGTAAGGTGTTTGTCCTGGGCACTAGTTGAGATAGTGAGGTACTGAGCCCTCCTGCTCAGTCTTAACTATGATTTTTTTTAAAGTGCATTTTCTTCGATATTAAAGAGATTTATTATAAAAGCATGCAAACAAGTAGCTTTAGAGTAAAAGGGAAAAGAGATTTATGAGTGGAGGTGTGACAGCCGTTGACTATCTTCGAGCTAAGTCTATTCAAAAAACAAGTCCGTTTTTGAAAAAGGAAGGAGGAAAAAACTTTTAAAATGCTGACTCTCCTGGTAGAAATTACACTTGTGGACTTACTGTGAGTCACACTGCCCTGATTTTTATGAGGTGGTATGTGAGTTCTGCTGCAGCAGCGTTACACAAGCTGCCAACACTGTAACAAACCACAGTGTCCTGAAAGCCTGTGTAGAACAGACAGAACTCTCCTGGTGACAGAACAAGTTTTAAACGGCAGAACAGTCCCAGGCTGAGCAGATCCCCCACTGAGGTGGAGAAGTGTTCTGCAGGGTTTGCCTTTCTAGACAGTACTCTGAGATTTGAGTACGGATCTTCATTAGGAATGGGATTTCATGCTATATAAGGCCAGTGTCAACTGTAATATTCCGTGCATAGTTTAAAGGTTGATGGATAAGTGTGCTCTCTGTTAAAGTGGTCTTGTAAAAGCTTAATATTTCAGCTCAGTTCAGTAGGCTAGCTATGAATTTTCTCCTTTGCTTTAATTTTTGTTCTGTAATTCCCCTGTTCCTCTGTCTCCTGAGTCCAAAGTAGAGAGTTGATGTTATTGTTGACTGAATTGATTGTCCAGCTGCTGTCTGACTTGGGAGTTTAATAGGAAGGGGGTTGCTGCTCTTTTTAAAACAGCTGTCTACAAATGATCCTTCAGATTGTTTGTTTCTGTATACTCTGAAACCACTGAGAAGGAATATAATGCAGCATTTACATCAGTCACACTGCTGTCATCTTGTGTGTGCTTATTAGCTTGCTTACATGAAAATCCATTTGGTCAGAGAGGATGATTATTCCTTAGTTAGCATTACAAAAATGGAGTTGTTCTCTTGGTCCAGAGGGTGTTGTCAGCCAGTGGGCCACTGTGCCTGTTCTGTGTGTTTAATAAACCCAAGCAAAATTCTGTGTTCGTGAGCTTCCACAAACAGGATGTCGCTCTTAAAACTGTCTCACAAACAGAAGTTTCAAAACCTTCTCTTCATAGTTCATCTCTCTGATTTGCAGAGAACAGGACACATCCTCATCAGACAACTTTTATTTCTAGGCCTAGAACAACTTCTTCCTCTTGTGTGAGCAACGTGGCCACATTTTTAAATAGCTTCCTGCACCAGATCAATGATAATCAGCCTTCTAAAGTGAAACTAACTTACCCTGGAGTTGGGTGTTTTGTTCTGAATGGGGAGGGAATGGGAAGAAAATGTCTGCATCTTGGAAACCTTCTGTAAGACAAAATGATTAAAATCTGATATTCAGTGTGTGTAAACTATGGATTTAGAACAGGAAAAGCTCTTGTTCCCTCTAGCAGAAGTACAGGTTAACCTTGACGGTCTTCCAGAAAATGCAGTTGCATATCCAAGGCTACAATGGCCAGGATACCTTATGGTCCTGGCTGTCACTTGCCAGGTGGCAGCTTTAGCACGGCAAATAATATGGGTTTCTAACCTTTGTTTCCAACTACTCTGCTGATGTAAAAGCAAAGAGGTGACCATGGATAGAGAACTAAGTATTTTGGTTACATTCAAAGATCTCAGATCTCTTGTTTCACTGAACTTTGTTTTCCTCTCAAGCTTAGGGCTCACTATGCCTTTGCTCAGAGCAGCACAGGACTTGGCATGCTCACCCTAAAGGCTTGCACCTCTCAGAGGCAGCAAGAAGGGGCATGTGCTGGTACATCCTAACTTCAAAATACAAGTGTAAAGATGTGTTTGGCTGACACATTACAAATAGTGGGATGGTACACGGTATGTTCACACAACTTCCTTGTTCAGTATTTCAGTGAGCTACACCACCTAGCAAATCTTTGCTTCTTTTTGCAGCCTTCATCTCTTCAGGACTGTATTATTATATCTGGGGTTACAGCATATACCCTGCCTGTGCTGTAGGATCAGATACAATTTCTTGCTACAATAACCAGGAAATGTTCCTTTGCCTGTAGAAATTTCAATTTCATGGCAGAGGCCATGATGGACCTTTTTTTTTTTCCTTTCCCAAATTGATGGTTTAACTGCAACAAAAGGTTTGGTAATATAATTTTTGCCTTGAAGGCTCATCCAGGCATATAAATACATTCTACCTTCTGTAATTTTCACAGGTGCCTTTCCTTACCTCATAGCTTCCCACTTACTGAAAGATGTCAGTAATTGGAGTAGTCTCGTGTTCCTGTCTCTGTCCTGGTGTGTGGCTGCTGAACCCAGGGGTGCAGAAGATGAGCTCCTTTGGCTTGCATACAGCAGCCAGGTGTGCTGCCAAGGATTATTATGAAGTACTGGTGTTGGGTGGAGGCGCTGGTGGAATTGCCATGAGTGCTCGGATGAAGAGGAAAGTGGGGGCAGGAAATGTGGCTGTTGTTGAGCCAAGTAAGGTAAGTCGTCCTCAGCTATAAAGCTTTGAAAAGAAAAAGCACTTTATGTATGTAACCAGAGTGCTCTGATTCTCATCCCTCTTCAGCCCCATGTTTTTAACTGGGGAGAGGAAGCCAACTAACCATATTTTAAAAGGCTTTGTGTGAAATTTGTTACTCCATGAGATGTCTGCATCCCTCCGGCTTTGTCATTCAAAACTCTTGGTTGTTTATACAACTTCTTTCACTAAGAATAATACAGTGTTAAGGGCACATTGCTTCCCATGTGGAATGATGTGCCTTCATCTTAGAGTCCCCATAACAGTTCCTAGATGTCCATTTGCACTTTTGTTTCAGACTCATTACTACCAGCCCCTGTGGACCCTGGTTGGTGGAGGTGCAAAGCAGCTGGCGGCCTCCGGGAGGCCAATGGGAAGCGTAATGCCCAAGGGTGTGGAATGGATCAAATCTCGGGTTACAGCACTGGATCCAGATAAGAACTGCGTCAGGCTGGAGAACGATACCAAGGTAATAATGTAAAAAAAAAGGAAAAGGAAAAAGAAAAAGTTTTTTATTCCATGTCATGAGTTGTCAATCCACTTCCTGCAGATCCCCTTGGAACCGCCTATTGAGCAAGACCTCTAGGAAGATGGGAAATTCCACTTAGTCTTATGAGAAGTACTTGATCCTAAAATCTTTTTGTAATAAAAATTGTGGTAGAGAACTAGATTAGAATAACAGCAACTTAAAATATCATAAGTCTTTGCCCTGTTTATGGTGAACTGAGGAGAAAAGATGTTCAGATGTTTTGCTCCAGAGACCTGGGTTTGTGTATAGCAAAGGCTGTGTGTGTAACTTGTGATTTTAACTAGATTTGCATTTTAACTAGAATTCTTGGAGCTTAACTTATGCTACTAATGCTCCCTAGATCCTCTTCCCTTATGACTCTGTTGCTGTCAGATAATGCTTTGGTTTCTTTGTCTAAAATACTTCTTTTTTTTTCCGTTACACAACAGGTATCTTACAAGTATCTGATAGTTGCCCTTGGAATTAATCTGCATTATGAAAAGGTATTTGTTTTACAGTAATCATGTTTTTAGTAGTTTTATTAGCATCACATACATTCATTAAAGTAAATGGCTTTTCAGTACTTTTTTACTGCAAGATATTGAACACTATATGAATTAAAGAGCCAGAAGACAGGCTAATGACTGCTGTTTCCACAGATCTCTGTAATAACCCAAATTAACTGTGGGAAGGTCTTTTAAGACAACTTTTTTGCATCTCTATGGCAATACCAGCAGATGGGGCAGCAAGTTAAATCTAGAACTTAACGGCAGCCTGTAACAATGAGATAAGGCGTGTTGACTCTAGTCCAAAGCATCTCTAATGTAACAGAATGAAGAACACACAGCAGTCAGTAAAATCTGCCCTGCAGAATTAATATGACCTTTCTTAAAGGATGCACTTCAGAAGGAACCAGGTGAGTTACCACACTCATGTTTCAATAGGCCCTGGGGGCCTTCCCTTGTATTAAGTTTCCTGTACACTTCAAACAGTGGCACTCACAGGGGAATGTTGGCACAAGAATGACCACAACAATGTGGAGGAGGAGGAGAATACAGAAGCAAGATATCTGAGCAATTTGACTCTCATGGTTTTACCCTGACCCGAATATGATAATATATTCGAGTATCTCTCTGCAGAGCTCCCAAGACACATGTAAAACAAGGGCTGGTCTCAGCTACCTACAGTCACACAGATGAATTCTGGTGATTAGGTCTGTGGAATGAGGAGTTACACTGTGTGCAGTGACCCTCAGTCTTCAGTACAACCTGGTAAAAGGAAGTTCAATGTTCACTAGCAGAAGCCATGTAATACAGTGAATCACTATTACTCTGTAGTGGAAAGTCATAGAAACAGATCTACGTGGCTGTAAAACAAGTCACACTGTAAAAAGAGGGATGGTTTCTCTTCACCAACAGCATACTTCCTGGTGCACACTGGAATGTCCCAAACACACTGCAGTGCATATAATAGAATTCCATTTTCTCACAAAATTTCTGCGATCCATTATTTTTAAATGGGTACAACTCCCTTTCTCACAAGCAGATGCTCAGGCCATAGTAGGAGTAGTAGGGAAATATTTACAGAACACAGTTTAGTTAAAATAATCACAGGTAAACACAGGTATCTGCAACTGACTACTGAAAAGTTTCATTCAGCTTACAAATTTTCATAACATCTTTTTTTTAACATGATTTTTACTTACAGTGATGTAGCAGCGACTTCATATATTCTTACTCTGAATGTCCTGCACTAGTCCACAAAAACTGGGGTCTGGGTCTGCACTGAAGATTTTTCCTCAGATTTTGCAGACTAAAGTAATTTCATACCTCTACTGTTATAAATGTTATACCTACTAAATGTAGGTATAAATACCTACTAAATACCTAGTAAATTCAAAGGAAATATCAGTTTGATTGCCAGGCTTATTTTAAAAAATACCAACTAGCAGTAAGTATGCTAGAATCTTTTTGCTAGAATCTTCTTGTATAGCTATTTCTCAGTCTGTATTTAATACTTGTCGATGACAAAATTTTTGCCTTCTGTACTTTAAACCTTAATTTCTTTTTCCTAGATCAAAGGCTTGCCTGAGGGTTTTAATCACCCTAAAATCGGTTCAAATTATTCAGTTCATACAGTAGAGAAAACATGGAAAGCTCTACAAGACTTTAAGGAAGGAAATGCTATCTTCACTTTTCCAAATACTCCAGTGAAGTGCGCAGGGGCTCCTCAGAAGATCATGTATTTATCGGATGCATACTGGAGGAAAGTAAGTATTTAATTCTGATGTTAATGCGTCCTTAATGACTGAACTGCACGAGTAGTTCTTTGCTAGTGCAGCATGGTTCTTCTGTCTCTGCTAGCTTGTCAGAGCTTCTTAGGAGAAAAGGCTAATTTGATCTCTTTCTGCAGACAGGAAAACGTTCCAAAGCAAACATCATGTTCAACACTTCACTTGGTGTAATTTTTGGTGTTAAGAAGTATGCCGATGCATTGCTTGAAGTAATAAAGGAGAGGAATATTGCTGTTAACTATAAGCGTAACCTCGTAGAAGTTCGAGCAGACAAGCAAGAGGCTGTGTTTGAAAACTTGGACAAACCTGGAGAGACTGAAGTTCATCAGGTCAGGAGCTTTCAGTCCTCTAGTTTGGTTCTATTTCTTTCCCCTGTGTACTGTAACATAACTTCCACGCTACAGTAATGTCTGCTCTGTTGAGTACTGCTGTTCCCTTCTGAGAGTACAATCTCTAACTTTAGTGGATTAAAAAGTTTGAAACTAAGGTGAAGTAGAAAAAAAATATTTCATTAACTATCCCTGGAATCCTTTATGCTGTGGGAATGTTTCAGGTGTGGAGGGAGGCAGGCTAATTGCTGTTATGCAAGTCCAAATGGAGTTGCTTGATAAGATTCATGCTAATTAACTGATATGCTTGAAATCTGAGAGCTCATTTTCCTTCTATGTACTTGTGTTTAAAGAAACCAAACCAAACCGAAACCCAAGAAACTCTCTCCACACTGTGCTTATTGCCTTGTATCAACACAGATAGGGTTTGCTCTGATGAACTAGACATCAAGTGCCTTTTCCTTCTCTTTAGTATGGAATGCTTCATGTCACTCCCCCAATGGGGCCACCTGCTGTACTCATCAACAGTCCTGTCTCAGATGAAGCTGGATGGCTGGATGTAGATAAGGAAACTCTACAACATAAAAAGTATCCTAATGTCTTTGGTATTGGAGACTGCACCAACCTTCCCACATCAAAAACTGCTGCAGCTGTAGGTAAAGTTGCATGTGCGTGTTTGACAAGTGTAAATTCACATAAGCTTTTTGTTTAGTTTGCTGCTCCCAAAGTCTTGACTTCAATTTTGAGCTTTCAAAAGACTAAAGTCTCCTAGGCCAACTAATTAGCTACAGACCATGCTGTTGCCACTGACCCTCACAGTTAGTTCTATTCTTCCAGATGCCTCACAGATGAACTTTTTCTATTTTCTGTGTTCACAGAACATCATGAGTGTATTATTCTTGTATTCTGTCATCATTCAGTAACAAAACTTTGTGCTTTATCTTAGCACCTCATGCATATGTGTCAGCTAATTGATAAGTCTCTATCAAAAAGTCACATGTTCTGTCCTTGTTCCACTATAGAAAAAACCACTTTAGGTGTATAGTCTCATAACTGAAAAAAGAGGCAAATAAAAGGGTGGGGAAAAAAGAAAGGGTATACAATATGTTAGTGGTGCAGTTTAAGGAAGGGGAAGTCAGCTATTTGAGCAAACAGGTCTACAATACTTCCCTTACAACACTGGAAACAGAAATTCAGTGTGCCAGAATCTCAGTGTTTGGGAAGACCAAGCAAGTATAATTTATCATAGGATGGGTATAGCCTAAAAATACCAGCTCAAGTTTTCTTAAGCTTTAGCATGTTCCCAGCAGCGAGGCCCAAGCATTTGACCATTCTTAATCTGGGACTGTAAAGTTCAGTTGCAGCTGAATTGTCCAACAAAATGCTTGGCTACTAGTTTGCTTTAGTAATGACAATAATCACTGCCCGAAACAAAGCTTTAAGTACACCTTTCTTTTCTTTCTTATGCAGCTGCCCAGTCTGGAGTCCTTGATAAAACTATTTCTCTGGTAATGAAGAACCAGTTGCCAGCTAAAAAGGTACTTACAGCTCTTGTCTTAGTGAGAAAGTGTCTTGAATGTTTTCTCCCTTGTTATGCAGGAAGTCTTGCAAGGAGCTGAACCGTGAGAACAGGAAGGGATGGTTTTGCAGCAGCAGTTGGTGCTAAATGGCTCCACACTGCACCTCAGAATAGTAATTGCACAATTAATGTTCTTGATACCGCGTTAAAAACATGATCTGTTGGATTCCCTGACTTGTGAGCTGAAAGAAGCTTAAAGGCTGATTAGTGTGGGTTCTCCACCCGTGCAGGTGACTTATTTAACTATTGACTAATCCCTACGCCAGGAACTCTTGTAAACTTTCTTCCAATGTATAGGGCATGATCTTCTAAGGAGTTAAATTGAAAGTGTTGTACTATAGCTGTTAAGCCTACAATGTTCAAATTTCTCTTTGAGCCTTTACTTGCATTTTACATACAACTTCTCAATTAATATTTCTTGGGGCACTAACCTGAATGTACTGTGACCCTCTGGAAATTCTTGCAACAGGATTCAAGATCCTATTTGTGCCTGTTAAAGCAAACACCAGCTCTCATCCTGATCTACTGTCACCTGTTCTGCTGGTTACCATAACCAACAACTAGTGACATAAAGCCCTATTGTTCTAGGTTACTTCTAATTTAAGCACTGTTGTCAAGCAGTTCTACATTTGAAATGGTGGCTTAGTATTATGGTTATTAAACCATAATTGGCTTAGCAGCTTTCCAAACATCACTAACACTGTAAATGCAGAAAATGTATAGTTACTTATTTTGAAATGTGAATATTCACCATAGGGCTAGTAAAACCTCAGTATTTAGGCTTTGCTCAGATGAATGAAAAGTGGGTATTTTTCATTGCAGTATGATGGATATACTTCCTGCCCGCTAGTAACAAGCTACAACAAGGTGATTCTAGCAGAGTTTGACTACAATGCTCAGCCTCTGGAGACCTTTCCCATTGACCAGAGTAAGGAGAGAGTAACCATGTACCACATGAAAGCTGATATGATGCCTTTTCTCTACTGGAATGCACTACTTAAGTAAGTATTTCAATTTCATCATCAGTCAGAAAAAAAAAACCAACCTGTTTTAGTTTAGCTCCTGGAATACGAGCAAACCAGGTACATCTTTAGTCACAACGAAGACCTGGACTTTCTGAGGGTTGTGGGCACTTTGATAGTTAACAGTAACTTTGTTCAAGCAGAACAAAGCTGAACTGCACAGGAGAGCACCCACCCACTGCCAAACTGAAAACCTCACTAAAACCAAGACAAACCTCCAACTCAGTCCCTGTAGTATGGTGTCTTACGGAAGTAAACAAAAACTCCCCAAACCCTACTTACAGATACACAAAACAACTTTCTCTGTTTCTAGGGGATACTGGGGAGGACCAGCTCCTTTCAGGAAGCTTATGCATCTGGGCTTGAAGTAACTGCTGGTTCTCAGTGTCAGTCAAATCCTTCTGAAGAAAACAGACCCATCTCACACTGGATCAATACATATTTTCCCTCTTGGAACACCTAGTAGACTTTTTTGATTTTTTTTTTAATTTGTCCTAAATTCCCTTTTCCCCCTACTAGGGGTTGACCCTTCATAAGATCTTTCGCTGTTTTTATATAAACTGAGGCCTTAAACTACTTCTGTATTTACAGAGGAGCCTTAACCTACAGAACACTACAGAAATTTCTAGCACAACCAGTACTTTCAAAGCTGTTGTGTGTGTAAGATTTTCTTCCTTACTCTAAACTGAATTGTCTGCATCCAAGATAAACACGTGCACTGGATTTAAGTGTGATTCAATGCTAGTAAAATGGCCTGAAAGTCTCCTAGTGTTCTCTCATTTTTGAGGAACAAGATCCATCCTAATTTCTAGCAATTCATGCAGGGTACTGAGACAAAAGAAGTCAAAGCAGTATAGGTGCATATGGATAAATACATAGATACTCCCAGGATAGTTATGCCCTTCACATCAGTACCACTATAATGTTTTAACCTGTGGCAGTAAGAACAGCATGAAAAGAATCCCCAGTTGCCTGGGGACTGGGAGAAGACTGAGATCAGAGACCACATATTAGACTGAAGCACAATTTAGGATCACAGACAAGGGGGAAGTGCTTTTTAATTATGACCATATAGAACTCAGTTTCCAAGGGAAGGTTGAGCAAAGTTGAACTTGAGTCTTCACAGAAGCTGGAACTTTAGTGGCAGTCAGGTAGACAGCATGGAGCAAACAGGAGTCATCTTCACTCACAAGAATCAGCAGCAGCAGCTTATTTCTAAACAGAAAGATATAAATGAATATATTTCAAGTTACAGCTTCATTCTTTTTCAACACGAGCTTTAAAGGGTTGCCTTTGAATTGCAATTATAAGCATGAACATATACCTGGGTGTTAAGTAATTCTTCGATCTTATTCTGGATCTGCCCATACACATCATTAAACAACTCCTCCCTTGATTTTGTCCCATTCAAATGCACTGAAAGAAATGAAGAGAGCTCTAAAAATGTCTCTGTAAGCTTGCCAAATCCTAATTTAAAAAGCATGCACCTGACTGGTATCAGACTCCCTCCATCTGCTTCACTCACCTCCCTCATGCATCTAACCAGTATGTATAGAGCAGGTCTGAAAAGCAATTCATAAAATGCTTTTGTCATTAAAGACTTACCCACATCAACTCCAAGTTCTTCCATTATCTTCCTGTGCTTTACATACATAGGCCAAACGTGGCCATCAAACAGTCCAGGTGGATCTGGTACAGTGTAATTCCTTGAACTGTAAATTAAGGCACTGTTACTCAGTAGTCTAATTACAGTTCAGAAAAATGACAGATATGTCACTCAGTTTCTCTACACAGTAGCCTGAGCCTGTTGCCTCCCATGTGGTTTCTGAGCTTATCAAAAGTCATTACTTAGCAAGAGCTACAAGCATAGCTACCCAAATAAGTTGGAATTTGATGTGCAAGTCCAAAGTGTTCAGGATTGAAAAAGAGTTCCCCAGACAGACCAATCTAAACATTGATGAGTAAATTCTTAAAGCTTTAGAACTTCGGGTAAAATAGCTGTTTGCTTATTCCTCTTGAAATGTAATTTCAAGTTTAATATATTCTATTTGCATTAACAACAGTGTATGTGTACAATGATACAGCCCAGACAGTTCAAGATCTGGAAACCATATCACTGGAAAACAAGCAAGGGACAAAGCCAAATGAAAGATCTGTGCAGAAACTGAGCATTACCTACACAAAGACAACAGCTTGTCAGGAAGTTTTGGGTTAGCTTGGTGAAGGAAGCTACAGTTTTCTAACACAACAGCTACACTAGCATTTATTACTTCTCATCTAGAAGCTTGAAAGCCTTGCATGGAGTAAGATGCTACTGAGCTAACAAGGGAATTCAGAAAGACAAATTTACCTTCTTCTCCTTTTACACTCCTCGTATGGAATGGAAAGAAAGTACCGATGGTGGAATACATCAATCAGTGGCCTGAAAGAGATACATGTTCGGTTACAGCTCGACTGGGTAGTAGCAAAAAATGGAGACTTAAAACTACATCCATTTCTTGTACCTCGAGTGACCTTCACACTTATGACACCTAAACTCAACACTAGTCAATGCCAACTGCTAACTCCTGGTTTACTACAGGCCTTTTTATTCCCTTGTAGGTTTGCCCATCACATAAAATAATGTAAAAATGTATGAATGCACATTTGATTACCTGTAAGTGTAAAGCAGGAAGCCTTCAACAATAAGAATGTGGATTGTTTCATCTCCTCCCTCCTTATCTTGCAAGATCTGGGCATCCAGTGTGTTGTTGATCCCATGAGAACGTTCAAACTTGACTGGGTTTTTTATCCAAGCATTTATGGTGCTCATCATAGCTTCCATATCTAATGCACTAATCACTAAGACAAAACAGACAACCATCATTAAGCAGCAATATTACCTAGTAATGAGTCAGTACAAAACAGTGCATATACAGAATGAAAATACTCGAAGTTTTGGAGTTATGCTTTGATAACACTGTAAAAAAGGCTTACCATCATACTGTTTAAAACCATCTTCAACTTCTATTTCATCATGGGGCTGAAACAGTAATAAGAAAAAAACAAACCTACTTGGTCAGGACAACTACCGAGAACCTCAATACCCATTTCAAAGCAGAATGCAAGATCCATGCCCTGAAGCTACCAAAAAAAAATACTCTCAACCCTCCACCAGGTTCCTTTGCATGCAGATAAAAAGCAGCAGTACGAGGCTCAGATAAAGCTGCACGCTGCTCTATCTTCGCATGGCACCAGCTGTCGGCGGGCCGGAGGGCTCATCGGGCGGGCCCGGAGTGCTCTGTGTGCCCGCCGGGCCNCCCGCACTGGGGGTCTCACTGCCCCGCTCCGCACACCCGCACCGGTCCCCGCACCCAGGAGCGGCACTGCGGCCGGAACCGGGGCTGGCCGTNAGCTGTATGTGCCGGGCCTGGAGTGCTCTGTGTGCCCGCCGGACCCGACAGCTCCATGTGCCGGGCCCAAGAGCTCCACATGCCGGGCCCGCAGCGCTCCCCGCGTGCCGGGCCCGCAGCACGGGCAGGGCGCCAGCGGCACGGGCGGCACCCGCGNTGCGGAACCCCTGTGGGACCGACGGGGGCAGTGCGGCTCGGGGCCCTGTCTGCTGCAGCCCCCCGTGCAGGGGGGCAGTTCCTGGCCCTGCCGGGCCCCTTGTCCTTGCTGGCTGTGCCCGTCCCTCGGCAGCGGCTGCTCGCACTCTGCACACCGCAGGGCCTGAGGGAATGACTGCCCTTTCTTAAAGAAGGGTAAAAGGGAACTTATCGCCAGCTTTATTTATTTAATTAATCTGAATTTATTTTTAGTAACGTTAACTTCCATCATTTACAAGCCAGTGACTCCGTTCACCGTGTTTACAATACCAGTGGTTGGTGTGTTGCCAACCATTGGCTTGCTCCTCATATTTTCCTGATTTTTACTAATTTTCTCCTGGTGAGACTGCAGGAAAATCTCAGCTGATTTCTTTCACAGTTATTTTTAACTTCCAAACACACCACATGATTTGGTGTCTTGGCTTTTCTTTTGTGAGTAGGAACGGACAGTTAGTTGAAAATATTTTTTTTCATTTTGTGATTAAGTCATTTAGCTCATTTTAACTTTGAAATAGAAGAGCTGCCTTTGTGGGTTTTTTTGTTTTGGGTTTTTTTGGTAGTCGGTTTTGGTTTTGTGGGGGTTATTTTTTAAATGTATGTGCTTTGAATATATAGCTTTGGAAAAGAGGAGCTCCTCACAGGCTACAACCAAATTCATTGGGGTGAAAATACCTTGTTTAACAAAGGTCTTAAGTAAAAGCCTATTCTCAGTTACCTGTGAAGCTGCAGGGTGGCAGAAGACCAATATGCACATTCATGCCATAGAATAGCATTATCACATAGTTTGAGGACTGCATCTCAAACTCTGGAATCTGTGCATACACTGATAAAATCAGGATGTTACTTACAAGCAGTTCAGATCACTCTACAGCAGGATTTTAGCACTTTGGCTCCAAGGTTCTTCCAAAGTCTTGGTCATTTATTGTTTTATCATCTTCACCTTTCACCAAGCCAGATGAGCTCTTGAAGTTTCATGCTCAAAAC
>WBMV01007169.1:1986692-1998345 GCA_013396655.1 Campylorhamphus procurvoides | reverse complement strand
GCCGAGCCGGGCGGGATGGGCGGCAGCGCCAGCGCCAACCTGCACTGGCTGTCGGTGCCCGCACTGGGGGTCTCACTGCCCCGCTCCGCACACCCGCACCGGTCCCCGCACCCAGGAGCGGCACTGCGGCCGGAACCGGGGCTGGCCGTGGCCCCTCGTGAGGCGCGGGTGGCGCCCCCCATGGAGCGCCGCGGTGAAGGTCACGGCCTGTCCCCGGGCCGGGCCGGGCCGTGAGGGGATGCGGAACCCCTGTGGGACCGACGGGGGCAGTGCGGCTCGGGGCCCTGTCTGCTGCAGCCCCCCGTGCAGGGGGGCAGTTCCTGGCCCTGCCGGGCCCCTTGTCCTTGCTGGCTGTGCCCGTCCCTCGGCAGCGGCTGCTCGCACTCTGCACACCGCAGGGCCTGAGGGAATGACTGCCCTTTCTTAAAGAAGGGTAAAAGGGAACTTATCGCCAGCTTTATTTATTTAATTAATCTGAATTTATTTTTAGTAACGTTAATTTCCATCATTTACAAGCCAGTGACTCCGTTCACCGTGTTTACAATACCAGTGGTTGGTGTGTTGCCAACCATTGGCTTGCTCCTCATATTTTCCTGATTTTTACTAATTTTCTCCTGGTGAGACTGCAGGAAAATCTCAGCTGATTTCTTTCACAGTTATTTTTAACTTCCAAACACACCACATGATTTGGTGTCTTGGCTTTTCTTTTGTGAGTAGGAACGGACAGTTAGTTGAAAATATTTTTTTTCATTTTGTGATTAAGTCATTTAGCTCATTTTAACTTTGAAATAGAAGAGCTGCCTTTGTGGGTTTTTTTGTTTTGGGTTTTTTTGGTAGTCGGTTTTGGTTTTGTGGGGGTTATTTTTTAAATGTATGTGCTTTGAATATATAGCTTTGGAAAAGAGGAGCTCCTCACAGGCTACAACCAAATTCATTGGGGTGAAAATACCTTGTTTAACAAAGGTCTTAAGTAAAAGCCTATTCTCAGTTACCTGTGAAGCTGCAGGGTGGCAGAAGACCAATATGCACATTCATGCCATAGAATAGCATTATCACATAGTTTGAGGACTGCATCTCAAACTCTGGAATCTGTGCATACACTGATAAAATCAGGATGTTACTTACAAGCAGTTCAGATCACTCTACGGCAGGATTTTAGCACTTTGGCTCCAAGGTTCTTCCAAAGTCTTGGTCATTTATTGTTTTATCATCTTCACCTTTCACCAAGCCAGATGAGCTCTTGAAGTTTCATGCTCAAAACCAGTTTTTGAAATACAAGTTCTGCTGGGGTTTTTGCCACCCCTCATTATTCCAATATATAAACATACAACTGTTTGAGGATTTTAACAGGATATCAAATAAGCAAAGGATAATGAACAAATTAAAAGCACAGTGGCAATTAGTCTGAAATATGCTTCTCTCATCAACTCAGTTCTGATAGAGCTGGAATGAAAATGACAACTGGACTCAGCAGTTTTCACAGTTTAACACTGAATTGGGGCAGGGTGTGCAGCCTGTGCCTGATGTGTGATAATACACACCAGTTATATCCTGCTTGTCCTTCACTAACAGCTCGAGCCAAGGATTTTAATTATCAGACCTTGAGTCTAAAGGCCAGTTGGGAAGAATAAACATGTTTAATGATGTTATTTATTGAGATTACCCTGCAAAAAGAATTTTCTTGTTTTGATTCAGGCAAATATTTTCCATTGATGTTTTGTAAGCAAAACACAATAATACTTAAAATACTTTGTAATACACAGCAATGGTAGAACAAATTGAGTGTAGGAAAGTGTATCTAAACCTTCACGAAGCTCTGGCGCACTTTAAGGCTGTGGGCTCGAGAAAGGCTGTGCATCCTGCCATCTCATCCAGCATCCGTGTCTGCGCGTGCTAGCCATTTCCCAGGCCCTTTGTCCCCTCTCCTCGATGATACTGCTGCCATGGTGAAAAACAGAGGGAAAGAACAACAGGATATTGTCCTAGTCTACTCTGTGTGCCAACTGTGACAAAATGTTGTTTTCTCCTCGGTTTGGGGGTTCTTGTTGGCTTTTACTAGTCTTGGGTGAGCCTGAACGCATTAAGATGTTTTTAAAATTCTTCCAGTTAGTGTGGAGACCTTGATTCTCTGGGAGCAAGGTGATGTCCCGTGCCCTGGCGCAAACATTCCTGTCCTGGGGGATGGTTCTCTGACTCATGCAGAGGAAAAGAAGCGTTCTGATGTCAAACACAACAGGAAGACGCTGAGCACGCTGTGTGCCAGAGGGACACCTGCAGAGCTGCCGCAGGGGTGGAAGTGAGCCACGGGCTGCATGGAGAGCGCTGAGAAAACTGCTCGGCTGCACAAATCTGACGCCAAAGCAGGGTGCTATTTTTGGTCTCCGCTCGGCTTCTCTGACACCTGTGGGCTCGCCTGAAGCGCACAGCACACTTGTGCAGCACCTCCCGGAGCCGCCGCAGGGCACGGGATCGCAGCGGAGCGCTCTCGCTTAGCCAGCAGCACTAATTATAGCCCGGGAATATGAACTGTAAACGTGCTGGAATCGCCGAGAAGGGAGCTGGCCGTGCGCCAGCGCTTGAATGAGGACACACCATCCCGTGGGGACTCCCTGGGAGCAGCAGGCACCCCCGAGGAAGGCACGGAGCCCCAGCGAGGGAGATGGACGTGCGGGAGGTAGGGCAGGAGGCGCTCAGCCCGGCTGTGGGATGGGGATGTGGTCATCTCACTCAGTCTGCTTTAAAAATAGGCTATCACTGCACAGTGGCACGCTTTATGATTTGTAAGAAAATCTTAGCTTTGATATGGTCTCGTTAACGCGCAACAAACCTCAAAAATCTGCATGTGAAGTGATAGCAAAAGCTTCGGCTTCTGCATGTTCTTATGGTTGTGTGGACCACCGTCCTTTCTGGTGGTGATAAAGACTGTTGTGAGAGGGAGAGGTGAGGTGAAAAATTATAATTGAGCCAGATAAGGAGTTGTATTAAAATCACTCGGGATAAAATGAAATAGTATATAACACATTCTGCAATACTGTATCTTATAAACTACCTAAACCAAAGGGGCTGACATAACAAATGCTTTGAAAGATAAATGGCAGATATTTAAGAAATCTGCTTGACATGTGAGAAGTGATGAAGTGTAAGAAAACCACAAGGATGAAAGAAATAGATGTTCTAATTACATAATTGTGGGACTACATAAGAAATGCCCGTGAAGGGGGAAGCTTATGCTGTTTGGCTCTGGAGGCTTTAGTGGGGGTTTGGAACGATTGAATTGATGACACTGTAACTTCTGTTAAACCGTAGGCTTGAAAGAAAAACCTCAAAACTTTCTTTGTAAATGAACATATTTTAATACTGTTTTAATGATCTGGGCTATGAAAAAGTTGGTGTGAAAGACTATAGCCCTAGGTTTGACTTAAAGGAAGGTACATTAAAAAAATCAAGTCAGTAGCTACTAAAAGCTGGGCTGTGTCCTGGCTGCAGGGCACCTAGAGTCAGTGAGTGTCCTGGCTGTATCTCCGGTTCCTGACGGTGGTGTTAATAGTTTTGTATGTTCTGGGAAGCTCTGATGAGTGGTTTCTCCTGCTACTATACAAGGCTCTTTTTTTCTCTTTTAAGGGCTATTTGGAGTTGTACAAGACTCTTTGCTTTGAGCTTTTCTATATCTAAGAAGAGTAACCATATCATAAGTAAGGCCAAAACTTTCTTTTGCAGCAGTTTGCAAATGTTAAGTGGTCCATGTGTTGTGATTCAAAGCTAGTTTCTTTGAAAACAGTAAATAATTCATAAGTATTGGCTAGCTCTGCTTACAACCAGATCATGGACAGTTAAACAAGACCTCACTTAATTCTAGCACTCTTTTTATTACGTTTCTGTAAATAACTTACAGTACTCTCTGTGAATAAATACAGAGAGTTCTTATCCCTGAATTCTGACATGGACATACTGATTTTAGATTGACGCTACTATCTTTCCCAGGTGCATTGAAGAATTTAACAATCTTGGTTTAGTCTTATGACTTGCCTATTGCTCAAAAACTGTTACAAAACTTTGACATATTTTAACATAAATGTAAATAATAATCTGTTTGCAGGTATACTGATCAGATGCATTCTGTGATCTTTACCAGTGAATCTGCACAACTGATTCCTTCCTAAGCTCCTTCTAGGAACTGCATCTTGGTCGTCGTACTGCTTGAACTCCCAGAGAAATAATTACACTTAACAAGACCTTATTGCCTACTGAGAAATATAATGACTGAATTCCTGGTTTGTTTTAACTGGTGCAACGGTGAACAGCCCCAGCCGGTAGGTAGATGCACAACTGTCCTCTTTTATCAGATTTGAAATTTTGTCTTTCAGTTACAGGGAAAACACGTTCGTTGTCCTGTTGTTTTGATTAATTTGGGGCAAAGTAATGCTAAAGCTAAAACCAGTCTGTTTGAACTATATGAGCTTTGCCAGAAACTTGGGTCATATGACTGCAGTTCTTAGGCCCTGACTTTCCAACATTAAAGGAAGTTTTTGCTAAAATGTGATCAGCAGTAATAAAAGTGACTTTGATCCTGTCCTACTGTGAACAGTCTGAAACTTCAGCCTGGTTGCTGTGAGGTGGCATTAGGGGTCAGTGCTGGCTGTCTATTTTTGTCTCAGCTGCTTGTTTCTGTCTGAAAGCTGCTCATGTTTTCTGAATAGAGTCCTAAGATATCTTCTTTCTTGTAGAAGAGGCGTCGGAGGCTGGACCGGAATATGATAGGAGAGCCAATGAATTTTGTACACACCGCACATGTTGGGGCAAGAGACATGAGTAGTGACTACACATCAGTAAGTGTGCACCTCTTGGATAAGCAGAAATCTCCCCTCAGTAACCTGTAGAGTAGGTAGCTAATAAAATACTACATAATTGTGAGAGAGAGAGAAATCTGATCTTTTTTTTTTTTTTAAATCAATAGAATAGCATCAGAACAGAACTGTCTTTTGGTTTGTAAACATGAGATACTGCGGGAGATACACTCAGCAAGAAGTGCTCATGTCCTCAGTATCTTTATATATGATGAGAACTTTTTGGATACAGATTTTGTGGATACACTTGATACTAGGACCAGATAAGACATGACCTTGAAGTCAAAGCTGTGCCAGTGTGACGGATGTAAAAATAAGTGGATTTTGGATAGCAAAACACATCTCATACATGGACTTAAAAGAGCATTTAACAATCTTGGGTTTAGTTTTATTTCTCCATACTACAGCTGGCACTGTAAACATATGGCCCATCTGTCTTTTCAAACTGATGCTTTTAATAATTGCTCTGGCAACCAGAATTTACAAGATGCACGTTTTAATAAACATTTTTTCTAGGCTGTATCAATTCAGGACCACATGAAGTCTAAAGGTGGCTACACAAATGGCACTCCTGCAACTGTTGAGATATAGGAAACTGAAAGAAGGCTGAAATCTGCTCTTTCTTATGAGGACCCCCTGGACTGTGCTTTCATAGTCTCTAAAACCTCTTTATCATGGAGTAGGGAGAGTACTTGAGTTATAAATAGGTCAGTACAAGCTTTGGTGTTTTTGCACTGTATATTCTGAAGGAGTTATTGTAAATTATCCTTAAAACAGTCTGACATGGTAGTGTTGTAGTACCAACTGTAATTTGTCTCTGCGGATGACTTCCTAGCTCTATCCCAAAAACCTCACCAAATTGTCTTCTAGGATGGGATTTGAAGTCAGTATGAATTGTCTGGGATTTTGATCCCTGTCTTTTGCTCCCTTCAAGAAGTGCAGAGGTTGATTTAACTGGGAGGTATCGCATGTTTTCACTTCTAACATGGGCTAAACTGAGTTGCCAAGTATGGTCTTGTAGTTTTCATATAACTTTGGACCTGTTTTTTAGATGTTTTACAAACTAATGCACAACTCTTTGGTATTTTTTAATGTTTTTTGATGGTGAACAAATGCTAATGTAATATAGTTAGCTGAGTCTGCAAAATGCACTGAAACTTCTGCCTTGCCACGATAACACTTTTGTAGCTAAAAATAGAGGGTTTGCAAACATACTGACTCTCAAATGAGACTTAGAACAACAGATGTGTCTCAGTGACTGGGCTGCCTCCCATCCATACACACTCTGGTGTGACTGGCAGGTATTACTGAAACACAGATAAGGGTACCCACCAGTTAACTTCTACTGATGCTGCAATATGCTCACAACTGTCTGTTAGTTTTGCATGACTACCATTGAATTTTAAACTAAACGTGTATAAGATCACTCTCTTTGTTACCTATCTGTGACAGTAACCTTACAGGACTTCAAGGGATATCTTGCTGGTCTTTCTGGCTCTTTAATTTCATGACTTTGTTTTAGATGAACAGAATTTTTTCTTGCTTGTGGCTTAAGTGATACAGACATGTGAAGGACACACATGTAAAGAATATTGTGAAAAGTCGCATGGGAATATTAAATGGAAACAGTGTCTTGCAGAGTTCCAGCACTTCATAAATATTTAAATAAATAGCCATAAATATTTAGACATACTCAAACAATGGTTTATTACTTAGCTCTTATTCATCTTTCTGTTAAGTGATATAACTTATATAAAATTGCTGAAGTAAAGTTAGGTTTTACTTTTACACAATTACTGACACAACTGACAACTGTTCCCCAGCCCAAAATTTTTATGACTACCAGTGTAGAAACTCAGGAAATCTGCTTGTGATCATGGAATTAACCAAATGCAAGTATTTAAATTACTGCCATATCAGCACCAGTTATGCTGGAAGTCAGTGGAACTCTTTCCTTGCTCTAGGCAGAAGATCAGTAGTGAACACTTTTCCATTTAAATAAAATATCTAGCTGGCAAATCTTTTAACTTCTTTGATTCTGTTTGTGACTTGTGATACTTTTTAAATCTAAACTGCAGGCTTTGCTGAATTGTTAGGCTGACTTTTCTGAGTATGCCAGGGAACTTAAAACATGAAAGGTAGCTCTGTGTTCCTGTATGTGTTCAAGAAATAACGTTTCCCCTCCCCGCTATTTCATCTTTAAGGGCCAAAGAGGAAGAGGGAGTATTACTGTCTGTAACAGCCAACAGCTGATCATAGTATTCTGTAACCACAGAAATCTGATATCCGTGTCTTGCTAGAGCCTTACTCTTGAATTAGAACGCATGTCAAATTTGAATATATTTTAAAATTAGCATAGTTAGCTGTACATTTTGGTCTTTCCTATTTCTGTCTTCTAACTTAACCACCTAGTTAAGATACAGAGTTTAAAAAGCTAAAATCTATATACTGTTGAGGAAGGGTAAAGTGGCTAAGTTGTTTTAAAGAATAGATTCTAATTCACCTGCTATCATTTTGAATTCAATCACCTGCCCAGAAAAAATGGTGGTAGGGCAGCTGTCATGAAGAAAATGGGTTGTGTTTTGTTAACACTGTAAAGAACCAAATTGATCAGGAGCTAGGGTTTCCCAAAGACCCCTTTGATAGGTTTAAGATTGGTGATGTAACCAGAAATAAAGGAGCTGGTGATCATGTTGGTTCTTGTCTCTAAAAAGAAATCAATGTAGAATTTGTTATTAAACCTTTATTTACAGAAAAATCCTAATTTTCGTCACGTAAACCAAGTAGCACTCTCTGGTATAAAACTAACCTATTTTTTTCCTCAGGCTATAGATTATTATATAGGGCCATAATAAAGTGTCACATCATTAAAATGAAATGTTTTGTTACTGCATTAAGAGTACCATTACTTTAAAAAATCTAAACAAACACAAACACGTCTTAGCATCTAAGTATTTTTTTCTCTATATTTAAAAACCTTATGTAGCTGTAATCTGACATGTAACTCAGTATACATCTTAGTTATAATAAATATGTTGAACTTGGCACTTGCACTCGTTTCATATTGTGGAAAATATGGATATTTTCTCTGCACTGAAAACCCATTGGTTTAGTGGATGGATCAGCATGACTTGAACTTTTACTGCAAAAAATTAAATTTCTCCACTAGAGAGCAGAGTTTTATATCAAGTCTTCTCTACTCTGTGCAAGCTCTTACTCCATTGTGGGGTTTGGTTATTTGTTTGGTGGGTTTTGAACTTGACTGGAATAAAATACAAAATGCCAATTGATCAACCTTTTTTCTACACTATAGGCTGTGAAGACCTTATATCAGGACATTCAAGTAACGTTACTGCTCTGACTTGGTGGCATTTTATGGTTTCTTTTTGTAGTTGGAAGGAAAATAACTTGGAAGCAGAGCAGGATCAAGTGCTTTATATGTGCTCTGTTAGGGTCTCAGCACTGTTGGCTTTCTTAAAAAAATGTCGTGGGAGGGGAGTTATTTTCAATACTGCCTGTCTTATCCCTTGCTGTCTCTGATAGGCTTCACTGACTGTCCTATAATGCTGCATAAACCTGTGGTCAGTATACAGAAAAGGGTTTTTCCACATCCTAGTATGTCTAATATGTTCCCATAGAGCAGCTTTATAACAATTATGGGGTGTCATGCTGTCTTCCAAGTCAGCTTGTAATATGATAACTTGCAACCCAGGCATACAACACTATTCCTTTGTATGCTCTTGCCATATTGGACTATCAGGTGCTTCTGTATCCTCCACTCTACACAGATAAAAAGTATTAATAGAAGAGTAAATATGCTTAAATCTTACTATGCCAACAAGAATAAGCACAATTCAACAATGTTAATTTCCATGTTCATGAAATTCATTATATTTACTAAATGCAGTTAAACTGAAAAAACTAATCAGATGTGCCAGTGAAAGGTGGATTCCATGGCTGCTCCTGCCTGTGTCCAGATTTACTTTGCTATCAGCACTGTGACGCTGCCAGAAAGCCCCAACAGCTGAAGATAAGAATGATCGTGTCTGCCTTTTCGTAATCGCTGTGGAACTACAGGAAGACAACAGTGCTGTTCTACAGTGGTGTTGAAAAGATATCCTGTGGTGAGTGGGTTCCTGTAAGGCTTCCAGATACTTTGTGGTTCTGCAAACTTATATAGTCAAGAATCTCAGTCAGTTGTTTTAATGTACTAGGAAATCACTGAGATCAGTTAGGCAGTTGGGAAACATGAGGAAAAAGAGAGACCTTCCTCCTTAGTGTTTCTGTCTTTTGTTCTCAGAAGAAATTCTTCAATGGGACAGATTACCAAGAATACTTCTGAACTCTGGTTTAGTAGGTTATGCTTCTGGTTTATGGCTCCTGGAGGTAGACTTTGAATTCTAGAATCTGTAAGACAGGGGGAAAGTTGCTAAACATGTGCTTGTAGTAATAAATAATTCTTAAACATTGCCCTTTCTATGTTTTGGATCACTCTCTGCTAGGAGACACAGGTCCCATCAGGCTGTTGCACGTGTCCCTGGGGTTGCCCAGTGTGTCTGTCTCACAGAGACATCTGGTTTCAGCAACAATGTGGAAAACAGCAGAGAGAAGGAAAGGATAATTTTGTTATCCCTGTGAAAAGGATTTCAATATATGTATAATATTATTCAAGCAGTTTATTTTCTGTGCTGTTATTAAGATTCAGTTTCCACTTCTAATTAATATGCTCAAAGCCTACATTAAACATCTCCATTCCTTAACACTTTAGGAATGCCTGAGCTGAGTTACAGATTTTATTCCAAGGGGATATTTTGTTGGAAAAGGGATTTTTCTGAGAGTGGTGTTGCTCTTCTCTCTGAAGGGAAGAATTAGGGTGGTATAGAAAGGATATAATTCTTGGTGCAGATTTTTAGTATCTTACATTGATTATGGCTAGAGGCTATATCATTCTTACCAAATATGGAACTTCATGTTTAAAATGGGAAAAAAAAAAGAGGACGATTCTTTAGGCTTTGAAGTCATTCTTCAAGTTCTGAAGGTCTTTGTAGACTAGATTTTTTTTCTGCCTGGTACTGGAAGTAATATATATGAATAAAATCTACTTTTTCTCAGTGTTGAAATTTGAGAATAGATCATGTCTTTTAGTTACACATTAAAGGTAACAGTAAAAATTACAGACTACTGAAGTTGCCAGAAAAGATTACCTAAGAAGTTTTCACTCAGGTCCTAAATGTGGGCTCTTCAGTGCAGGTATTTCTAACCCACACAGTCCCACTGGACTGCAGAATTTGTGTTTAGTGTAAGAGATGTTTTCACAATATCTTAAAAAATGTATCAAGGCAGGGGACATCAAACCATACACTTTTTGAGAGAGAAATTTTTATTTAGAGAAAATCGTATACATAACTTCTCCTTGGCCCATTTTTTTTCCTGCTGCAGACAGAATAAAAGCTGTTGTGCTTTCCTGGGAACACAAGGAGAGGGATTAGTATGTGGTAGACCAGGCCATGCCTCCATGGAATCTGATTAAACACTTCTTCCATGCCTGAAATACACTGTCATGTACATACCATTAGCTCATTACAGATCACAGAATTGCCAGATTTATTGAAGTAATCAGTATTCATCTGTCATCCGGATCTTGTTAGATTCAGGAGAAGAGATAGTAGCTGGCATACAGTGTCATGGTTACTCTGACAACAGCACTAAAATAGAAGCACACAGACGGACAATGTACTAGCCTGGGTTTTTTTAAATACCAATTCTGCATAGAATATGAATTATTAGCTGTGTCACAGTGTTCCATTATCTTTCACTGTTCAAGCATAATACATTGTTAGACACACTTTTGCAGCCCAGTGATTCTACAAGATGCATAAGCCTGTTCTGTTGCTGATATAATGATGAATTGCAGATTGCCACTGAGGGGGAAAGAAAGCTTGTTTGTTACCAGCAAAATATCGGTATTGATGGAAACACTACTTATGTACAGGTATGTAAATGTTACTCAGATTTTTACAGCAACAGAACAGCTGCCTGAAAATTTGCCATAGTGCAGTGGGGAGTGTTCTCTGTAATGTTTTACATGCCTTTGTCCTTAAATTCACACACAGGGAAAACCACGCGTGCAGGAATCTCCTTCCTCAGTATTAATAACCACTTACTTTGTGAGCATCTCAGAGGAAGTGGGTTACCCACTGAAGGCTCTGATTTACTGATGCTGGACTGCACTTCAGCCCTCACCCTTTCCCCACGGCCTCGCCGGGCTCACGGTCACATCCCCTTCTATCTACCACACTGTCTCTCCTCATTCCCTGCATCTCCCCGTGCTCGCTGGTCCCGAGGCACACCCGGCCTCTGCTGGAGAACCCCCACAGAAGAGAAAGATGTTGCACAACTTCCTTCGCTGGTAAATCGCGGAGCTCTTTCAGCCCCACCGCCTTCCTGCAGGTCACTGCAGGCTCTTACATGTGGTGCACCACAGCCCTTTCAAACGCTCTCGAAGCCTGGAAGAGACGTCTCTGAACCCCCAGCCTTTTGTTAGAGGCCACGCTTGGCTGTGTCTCGTACTCGCGGCCGTCCCCAGCGCACCTCCCTCCCGTGGCCGGCCTGTCTCACCCCACAGAGCGCTCTGCCCGGGGAAACGCCAGGCCAGACCCGCACCCCGGCCACGGCGGAGGAGCAGGAGGAGGAGGAGGAGGAAGAGCAGGAGGAGGAGGAGGAGGAGGAGGCGGAGGCGGGACGTACCCCCGGCCCCGCCCCGGCCCTGGTCTCGCCGCCGCCGGAGCCGCTTGGCCGGGCCGGGCCGG
>WBMV01007169.1:1870272-1986610 GCA_013396655.1 Campylorhamphus procurvoides | reverse complement strand
CCGGGCTGCTGTGGGCCCTGCTGGGGGCCCTGCTGCTCCCGCCGGTAAGGACGGCGCTGCGGCCTGGCCTGGCCGGGGGGACCGCCTGTGGCTGCCGGGACAGCGGCTCCTCTGCCCGCCCTATGCCCGGGCCCGGAGCTCCCGGCTCGGGTCGGCCCCCCCCTCTCCTCGGGGGCGGTTTGTGTCTGCTGGGCGGCACGGGGGTTGTTCGGGCCTCCCGGGGGGGGTTTGGGCCTCCTGAGGGGTGTTCTGTTCTCCGAGGGGTGTTCGGGCCTCCCAGGGGGTGTTCGGGGGAGGCCCCGGCCAGGCCAGGCCGGCTCCGGTCACGCGTTGGGAGTTGGGATAATAAATCTCCCGGGTGCCTGCGTGGATAAACCTGATGTTTCCAGAGGCTTTTAAATTTTAGTGTAGGGAAGGGGGGAGGCTCGTGATGTGTGTGTGCCCTGACGTTTGGCTTGTTCATCTCCAGTGCCCTTTCGGTTTCGCTGTTGGGACACAGCGGAGCTGCTCCCGTTCCACAGGTGTACATTGCTATGGAAATGTGGCAGGCCGCGTTCTGCCAGGTGGGGTAGTGCGAGGGGGAAGCCAGAAACCTCTGTAATTGTCTTAGACAGTATGAGGGGCATATCTGCATTAAATGCTGCTCCACTACATTCTTTTGTTGGTGGTGGGGGTTTTTTATTTGTATGCTTAATTTTGACGTAGTTTTTGTCTTCTGGTCAGATGGGATGCAGAGTACTTCCTGTGTGGGAAGTCACCACTGGATATGGGACAGGTGCACAGCTCAGAATGTCAGTGCCTTGAGAATGCCCGTGGGGAGGTCACTTGTGCCTTCCTCAGTGGTCGTGAGTCCCACATAGCTGTCACTAGTTGTGTGGGGTTTTTTTGAAGAGCTTTGCTCCTTAAAACAATGGTTTGCTATTGTAGCAGTGCTGAGCGCTGGACTCAGCTCATTGTGCCTCAAGAACAGGATCTTGAGATTAGCAGTGTGGGGAGCTGGCACTCAGGAAGGCCACAGGTGTTTGGGGAAGGACCAGTGCAGCTCTCTGAGCATGGGCACCTGTTCCCCTGGGTCACATTGCAGGAGGGAGGGAAGAAGGGGCAGTTTGTGTGTGTCACAAGGCCACTGGCAGAACAACAAAATAAAGCTTGTTCTGTTCATGGCTAGTTTTTTTTCCCTACCTTTTTATGTTTTTGTGGGATTTATGTTGTTACTTGCTATGTACAGACTACTTTCTCCCTGTTTGAGTTTCTGTGTGTCTTATCTATATGCTAATTGGAAGTTGTAAATATAGGCTTGGTTTGGTCTCTGTGACTATTGGATCATCTCACTTCCTCTGTTCTCTCTGGTGGGGTTAGTGGTACACTCCAAAGCTCAGCAGTCAGCCCAAACTTATGTCCCTGGAGGGACAGGGACGTGTTAGGAAAGTTAGAGAGTAAGACACAGAATGATTCTTCTTCTCTGTAAAGGATAAGGAATTACACAAGAAATGTTTCAAGGTGCTAGGGGAAGGAAATACTTTGAGAGAACAAACATAGGCAGGAATTTGTTTGCAGGTGAGGAGCTATTGGAAATTAGCTGAACCTGAAGTGAAAGGAGATGGTGATGCTCCTTTAGGCAAGGAGAGTTGTCATGCCTCCACTCCACGTGGAAACAATTTTTATGCTAGAGTGAGTCACCCAATTGAATCAGGTTAACATTTTCAGAAGCCATTTGTGTGGCTACACTCTTAGGCTTTCTCTTAAGTAACAAGATTGAAAATGTGCTCAGTAAGAAGTTTTTACTTTGTATTTATACTGAGAGTAGGATTTGTTCAGTGGCACAGGTGACTGCAAGGCCAGGTGCCCCAACTAGAAGCCCTTGTTTGTTGTGAAAGAAGGGTACTGAAGCAATTAGGAAATAAGAGACCTTCAGCTGGATGCAACAGGATTTCAGTGAGGATGTTCTAAGTGAGGTGCATCAAAAGAGTTGCTTTTAAATTTTAACTTTCAAGTGCTGTCTTTAGAGCTCAGCAATGAATGTGTGTGGGTATACATCATGCTCTGGTCCCTCCACCTCCTGAGGATGAATTGTGTTTCCAGATTCATCCCCAGAGAGGGCAAGCTTGCCAAACAGAACAGCGTATCAAATAGGCAAATAATCACTCCTTCTAGGTAGATTTACACTTGTGTAGCTTTAACACTTGATTTCCTGGAGCCCAGAAGACACTTATTATTCTACTTGGTGAAGCAGAAAGAGCTTTTAATGGATGGAAACATCTGGGGTTTGCACCTGTTGGAAGTCTTTACTGCTTTTAATTTGCCATTAGTTTGTATTTTTAGGTGAGTGCACTTAAGAGGGAAGCTTGATAATTTTTGTGCTGATCATAAATCAAGGAACAATTTATTTTAGCTGACAGCTGAAGAACTGTTCTATGTTAAACAGTTAATGTGCTCAGGCCCTTTGACACAGTTCTCCCCAGCAGATGTTCATGCGCTGTGGCCAATATAATGGATTCCTCTGAAGAAGGTTTTTTGCTATTCAAACCAGGCAGACATAAACCTCTGAAACAATATCGTCACATGCTTTTCTTTTCTTCTTTTCTCTCCAGTTCACACTTGCTGCAGAATACAGATCTGTGAGCTTGAGGAGAAATGCCTCCATAGCACTGTTAATCGTTAGCGTTGTGTATCTCACAAGTTTATGGGCTTTCCCCCTACCCCCACTTCTAGTTTAATATTTCAATGTACTTTTACGCAAAGCTGGAATTTACAACAGGTTGGTTTTTTTCTTAATCTAATGACACTTTTTGATATTGAGGTCAGTTTTTGTTTCAAGACAAACAGGTGAAATGAGATCATCCCCCATTTTCTTACGGTTACACTTCTTCAAGATATGATTTATGTTTATGCCTTTTCACTACTCTGTAGCTGTAGCTGCATCTAATCTTTAGTTTGTTCATTTTTCCACTTAGATACCTGACCTTTATAAATGCTTGGAGAGAAGTATATGTCATAAAATTATCAGAAGTTTTGAAATTCAGATGTATTAGTAAATAACAGAAATCATGTTGTATGAGGGACTCTAATCTTAAGAAATACCAGTATTTCCTTAACTACACAGATTCTTCTTAAAGTACACTAGTTGGTCTCTTTGTGTTTACAGTTATTTGAGAAAAAATACTCCAGAAATTGTCATATCATACCTTCACTAGTAGGGAAAATTATCTAGAGTCTGCAAGGAGGGAAAGACTTTAATCTCTTTTCAATGCACTGTTCTAATGGCTTTCCATGTAAAATTTTAGGTTATGGAAGGCACAGGATACAGAATCTGAAATCATTTGCCTGGGTTTCTCGCTGGTATTCTACTTGGTGACATGAACTGTACATGTCATGAATACATTGGGTTTGCAAAGAGGATAAAGCAGCATTATACAGTTACTATGTTCCTATTAGTTTTCCACACTGCTCTCAAGCTGCCCATCTCTCATGGAATCACCCATTATGTAAAACAATTAATTCAATATATTCCTTTTCTCCTAACAGCTCTCTCTCTTCCTAACAGTTTTTAGAAGAATGTGTGTGTGTGTGATATTCCGACCTTGGTTTAATTGCTGGTTTCTTGCAGGTGGCTGCAGATGAGGGGATCCTGCACGCCTCTGGCAGCACAGTGCCCCCGGTAACAAAGGATTACTGCATCATTTACAATTCTAAGTGGACATCTCTTCCAAAAAGCCTGGACAATGCTGTAAGTAGCTTATAGTCATACTCTCTAAGAAAACTAAAATGCAGGATGAATTTGAATCAGCTATAACTGGTCTTCAAAATTTTGAGTTAAATAGCTGCTACACCGACTTATTTACCATTTTGGGTCATGTTGTCCACTCCTCCCCCCTCAAAAAAATACTCTCTGTGCTTAGAACCAGAACTTTTAAATGTGTTTGTGTATTCATTTACAGTTATTTTTTTTTCTTCAGTTGTTATCATTGTCTAAGTTTTATACTTGTAAGTTAAGGTTCTGTTTATTTGTTTACAAAATTGATAAACTTTTGAAATTGGTTGTTTTTATAGTGGTTCATCAGTTTGATATACTGTTTAATTGTCTTGAAAACGTGTAATAGGAGATTATCTGAATGCATCATTATGCTTTATTTTCTGAGTGTATTGGTGTGAGGCAGAAATAAATGTTCTTAAGGCACGCTTCATATAAACAGGAAATACTTTGTGTTCAGGGGTGATCAAGGCACTTTGCCTTCCCTTCTGTCATTCATTTGCAGGTGCAGTGTAAAATGAAGTAAAAACCATGTGTCTGCCCCAGACATCTTTGCTGGGCCACTTTAGTTAGTCAAGACATTCCAGTGACTAAAGAAAATTGACAATAATTTAAAGATAATTTTCAATATGAAGTTAAACTTGAAATAAGGGTATACAATTTTTTTAATTACTATTCTGAAGTAAGGAATAAATTGTCAGACTTAACAACTGGTTTTGAACAAGCATTATTCTTCGCAACTCTGATTGTTGCAACCTTCAGTGCTCTTTTGGCTTTTGAAGCCTGGAAATATCACAGAGTATACACTGGATTCCACAGAACTGCAAGTAGGGATTTTCCAATGTTACCAGTTCCTTATGTTTAAATTACAGGAACAACTGCTGTGAAGTTGCACTTTGAAACAGCCTGATGATGTCAGCTATGTGCTGCTCTAAATGTCCCTCAGCATTGCAGGCTGCAGAAACTGCTGCTGTGATTTTATATTCTTGAATTAATGATTCATTTCTGCTACATCTCTACTTGGCAAGCCTCAAGTTAAGGAACATAGTAATGCACTCATCTAGGTTAGTTTGTAGTATCAAATTGCGTACTTTTAGCACGTTTCTTTTCTCTGCAGACTTTCAGGACTCTGGAAAACCTGACTTCTACAGTCCTCTGCAGTTCATCTGAAGTTCCTTCTGGCTTAATGAAGGACAAAGCAGTTGTAGTGATGAGAGGAAACTGCACTTTCTTGGAGAAAGCAAGAATTGCACAAAATTTGGGTGCTAAAATGCTGTTGATTGCCAGTAAATCTAGGCTGGTAAGTTACAATACAGTTTTCTTCTGCAGTAAAACATTGTGGTATCTGTTTGGTCCCATGCAGTGTTGTGCTGGGTGAGCTGAGAGAAGCCAGAAGCAGAGGACCCTGGCTATGGGTGGGATTCCAGCAGGAGTCAGTAACCCTCCCCAGAGAGCACTGTGCTGGTGGGACTGGTGTTCTGGGGCAGAGTTACCTCTGTGCAGTGCTGGATTGTATCAGCTGCAAGTATCTACAACTGAATTGTATTGTTAATCTCTTCCTTCTATCTTTAGTCATGTTTCTGAATGCAAATACTTGTCTTTATCATTTCCTAATTTTAGAGTGTTCTAAACTCCATGTGGTCTTAGGTGAAACTGTTTTAGATAACATATGAGAAAAATAAGCTAGGAAAATGTAATCCAGAATTGAAAGTAAAAAAGGTCTTCTGAGATATTTTCACAGGTACTTCTATTGCTTTTTTGCTTTCTATTACAGCTGCAACACGTTTGTACAAATATGTGCTATTTATGAATTTGTGTGATCATATGAAAAATTAGTCTTATTTTAGAATTGTAGAGAATAAAAAGTTTTGATTAGCCATTGTAATACTGTAAAAGCACAGGAGCTGTGTGAATCCAGATGTGTTGATAGTATCACCTGTTTTGATTTAAGTACATCTGCCTTCATTGACCTTTTGCAAAGGGTGATGAATGAGCTTTTTGTTTTTTAGCTTCCTCCAAATACACTGAAATTTGAAGCAGATACCTAATCTGCTTTTAGGTATCTAACCTACTTTGCAAATAGGCTCAACATACTTATCATTTACACTTTGTCTTTTAGTCTTCTATTTCAGATAACAAGACTGATTTTGAAGATGTGACTCTTCCAATTGCTCTTATAAGATATAATGACATAGTAGATATGCAGCAGGTAAGTAATATAACTTCAGCATGTTACGATTTGTATAAACTTAGGCATTTGAACAAATAAATAAAATAAATTCAGGTTAGATACAGAAATCTGTCTGATTTGAATGTGCATAGCTAGATACTGCTTTCAGCTTCTCAGAAGAGGATGGACAGTAAGTCACGGCAGTGCTAGTCTTCCTAACTCAGGTGAATGAGAATGATTGATTAGAACACTAAGAATGGGGAACACAATACCTAACTGGAGACAGGGAAGTCTTAGAAGTCTTCCTGCTAAACAAGATAAGCTGTCTTCCAGTAGACTTGTATACAGTTACAGATGCCTGACAGATGTGAAGAGCTACAGCCTGAGAGGGCTGTTCCCTTAGAAGCTACAACAGTTGAGCTTGTAGCTGTGGCATGGTAGCTTTCAGGCAGGAAGCACCTTATCAGGCTGGATACTGAGGAGGGTGAAAGGGTTTTTTGTCTTTGCCAGATGATGAGCTCTCTCTTTATACAGTGGTTAGGCAGTGTAGTTTGAGTTTCTGCTGGTGAGTCCATGGTGAGATCCTAAATGTGTGTCATTCAAATGTGGCAGTTGTTGTATCTCCTACGCTTTGTAAGCAGAGGAGTTTGTTATGGGAGTATTTGGAGTTGCTTTTCCCTAATGTTTAATATTAGGATATAGAATATTGCAAAGGGTTTTAAGGGAAATAGTATCTTTTCTTCAATGTGTCTTTTTCTGTTGTTATTATATTGTTGTTTTAGGGTTTTGATTTAGTGTTAAATAGTTTAGCTAAGCGGGAGTTGCATTGCACATGTTTTTCTGTGAGCAGCAGAGGCTAGCCTTAGCCAGTGTAGTTTGAGCTTCTTGGGTTGAATTTGCAAGCTCATTTCACCATTTCTGCTCTTAATCTTCAGAGCTGCCATGGGAGGTTGTCTTAGGTAAGTATGCAAAGGTTTATAGGACTTTGGTTGTTTACTATCTGTTCCCATTAAAGACTAGTACTTGCTGAGCACTGATGGGACTGAAGGTTTGTGATGACTGTTCTCAGTCTACCACAGCTGTGCTGAATACTGTGGTTTGGTTTGGGTTGTCCTCTGTCTACAGATTTGTTCCTTCAAGTCAGGCAAGTGTTTTTTGCTTAGCTGAGTGATTTTAAGATGCCCTACTAATGTGAAGGAGAACTAGGGCAAGGTTGGACCCCAAATTGGTTCTGAGCCTTGTCTGCACCATTTTATTGCCCAGTCGTGCTCAAGGTGGTGTCACGTAGAGTCACTTCTGTACAGCCATAGTAATTCACCAAAGCAACTTTGCTGGTATGTTGGTGTGCCAGATGTCTCATACGGCTGTTGAATCAAAGAATTTGTTTTTGTCTTAGAATAAGACTGCCTTCATAAAAGTAGTGAGGAACACAGCTTAGACTACAAGTGATCCTTTCCTAGTTCTGATCTAGTTTTTTGCCAAAGGCTTCTGTCATGTCACTGTAAGCTGTTGTTTTGAATGATATGTGCTGCTTAGAATCTGGCAGCCACTGTACTCTTCCTACTATAGTTGTATTTCTGGTCTAACTCTTTTTAAGGCTCTCAGCTTTCTCCTTTTAGGCAACTGAGGGTATCTAGTTTGTATAAGCATTCTTTCTACTTTGTCTTACAACTCTTCCTTTCTGTTAGCCTTCACCATTTGAGACAGGTCTGTTATGAGCCTTGATAGCAAGAGCAGAGTGTCACATATCTAATGAGTGGACAGCTCTCTTGCAGAGTTATTATCTGATGCAAGCTGCTTGATTCTAGTGCTCCCTGTAGAGGAAGTTGAAACTTTGCAAGTTTTTAGTGAAGAGAAGGAAACAACTGGTTTAGATTCTACTGTCAATTATACTTTGTAAGATTTATGAAACTTTAAGGGAAAATTGGATTAAGATATGTTGGAATTGAATGCTAAAAATATATAAGCCTTTAGGTTTCTTGGGAGTTTTGGCACTTTTTTGAGTCTGATTTGTGTAGTTTTTCTTTTTTTTTTTTGCATAGAGAATGCTGTAATTTGAATAGGGTTTCTTTTCCCTTTAATGTTGTGTTCCACTTCATACAACTGTAATGTTTCACTAGAATTTAATTTTATTTCTTGTTTTCTGAACTTCCATAACTTCAGGCAAAAGAGTGATTCTGCCTTCTTTAGCCTGCAGAAAGGTTATTATCTATAATTAGATAACTCAGATGCTGAAATGAATCAGCTTTCTTCCCATGTGGCCACTGTATTCCACTGCACCACTGGACTTCCCATTCAGCCTCTCTGCTGCCAGTTTGATCTTCCTGTAGCCAAACCTGCCTGGCATGTTCTTCTGCTCTTCTACTTTTATCTCACTTGCAGACTGTAAACAAATCTGGGGTTTTTGCAGCATCTCTGAAGTCTGTTCTCACTGCACAATTCCTTTAGATGTCTTGACTTTGACTGCAACAGCAAGCCTGTCTTCCCTACCACCTTCCATTTCCTGTCAAATTATCATCATTTCTTTTCTTCTTGAGTTTCAACTTTCAGTCAAATAGAACATCTTGGTTTTGCTTTCAAGATTTTTGTACAATTCAGTACCAGTTACATCTCAGTGCTCTCTTCCATTTTCTTCAATGTTCTCTGGTTGTTTAGTTTACTTAGGTCTTAAATTTTTTAAGTAGGGTGAATCTGCTTTCTTTTCATTTGAATCCATCTCAAATCACATTTGTGTAAAGCTGTTAGTAAATAACTTTCTGCCACCTTGATTTTTCACTGTGTTCTATCTGAAGCATCATGTCAGTATCTGAACTGTGAGGTTTGTGGTTTCAAGAACTGGAGGAAGATCTCTGCTGCTATCTCACTGGACCTGTGAATTTGTATTTCAAGCTGATTGACTTAGATATGCTTTCCTGCAGAGCAGATGTCTTTGCTAGTACTTGGTTTATTTGGGGAAGGCATTTTGGGCTAGGGCCACAACTTCTGAGAAGTGTGGAAAGAATGCAAAGTACCACCATTTTGTCTCATGGTATCCCTGTGTTTCCACAGCCATAGTATTAGGGGTGTTTCCAAACCTGACCATCCTGAAAGGTAGTATGGAAAGCATTGCTTTTGGCCAATATATGGGATGCAGTAACCTGAAAATTTCCTCTCAGGATTAGATAGATCAAGAGCAGGAAATCATGGTGTCCATCTTGTTAGAAAATATGCCGTATAATTTGTTCTCCTTAGGAACCAACTTGTGTGTTATTTTTCAGACGCTTGGAAAAGAAGTTAATGTGACTCTGTATTCACCACCTCTGCCACAGTTCGATTACAGTATGGTTGTCATCTTCCTAATTGCTGTGTCTACAGTGGCACTGGGAGGCTACTGGAGCGGAGTAGCAGAACTGTAAGTTTGTGAAATGGAGCTGCTTAAATTACACGGACTGCAAAGTGTGTGAGAAGTGTCTCTGTCATCAGTGAGAAATTATTTCCTTTTATGTTGGTAGTTACAAAATCAGAAGATCCAAGTGCAATTAGCTGCTTTGCTGTGACATTTTTGAGCTTTGCAACCTCTGAAAATCACCATAGTTCTTTGAGGAGCCTTGAGTAGTAGTACACTGTAAAAGTCCCTGAGGGATAGTGTGGCTCTTGGAAAGGATGAATGAGTTAACATTTTCACAAATTACCAAACACTCTGTCACTGGCACCATAATTCGCCAATATCCACAATAGAAATTAGGTGTTTTAATTACACCTTTAAAGTCTAGTGATTCAGGAGGTACATATATAGTTGTATGTAGTGTCTGTATTGGCAGAGATCTGTACAACTGCTCCATCCCAGCTGGCTGTGCAGCACTCCTGTCAGTAGGAATGCTGGGAAACACAGTTTGCTGAGTCTGGCTGGCTCCAGATAAAGTCCAGCGTGGCTTATCTGCTTGGGCTTTGTGTGTTATCTGGTGGAGCAACAGAGCTGGGGCAGCAGCAGGTCTAGGACTAGACAAGGGCAAGAAGGCAGCAGCAGTCCTTGTATAGGGAAGAGAAGGGAGTGGAAGTGAAGAAGGTGGCAAAAGCAGGGAAACAAGGGGTAGTAGGAGTTTATGCACTGTGCTTGAAGGGTGTACAGCTTTAAGTGATGCACAGAACTGTTTTTAGTGTGGGGTTAACTGGCTACAGCTGGCCTGTGAGAACATGGCATTACTCTGAAGTATTTCTGGGGTGCCTGTGTATGTTGAATGGGCCAGTGTGTGTTACTACGTTCCATGTCTCAGTGGTGTTCTGGTGCTTTCCTCCCCAGAACAACAGGCAGAGGATTTTATGTGATAACAACAGCTTCCTCTTTCCCACTAGTTATGCAAATCTAGTGATTTTAAAGAGGTTAAAGAAGTGGAAGGAGGGGAGGTGTGTGTTTCTTTTTTCTAAAGATTATATCTGATTATGCTTCTTTTTCACCCTGCAGTGCTACAAGGGTGTGGCTGCACTGACTGCTAAAATAACAAAATGTGCTGCTGTCTGCCATATTGAAAAATACCTAGATGTAATTTATTATACTTGTGAAAGTGCTCATTCATAAATTTAGGCTGAGCTTTGTTTTAAAAGCTGCGTATTCAAAGCATGTCTTCTTCTGAGAAGGTGATTCATCTAACAAAGTGTCTTGCTCCTGTGGGTTTTTCCTCTTTTGAAGGTAGCTATTTGTGCTGAATTCAGCATTTTGTAGTAGGTCCTGGGATTCGTCAGGAACATGTTATCTGATGGGCAAGTTGCACTAGTGTCTGTGCTAAAGAGTGGAAGGGCTATCTGCTCAAAGAACAAACACAGCAATTTAAGTCTCCTTATTTTGCATGGTGAGGTATAAATACGGAGTATGTATGCACAGAAACTTTACTCCTGGTGAAACTCCCCAATTACACCCCCTCTCTTTCACTTGCTCTTTAATTATGAGGTGTAAGGGTAAAAGAACCAGTACTTAGCCAACTTCATTCTGCTAATATGATTGGCTTTTGCAGATAATATCTGAGTGTGCAATACCCATGATTTTGATTTTAGACATGTTTATCAGATTGTCTACATTTATTACAAGAAATTATGTAGTCAGAGGTGATGCCCTGATAGAGCTGAGTGTGTGCATTGTGAAAAGGTGTTCAAGTGTATTGGACTACTTTTCTTCACACAGATCAGGGTTTTGACTGGGGGGTGCTCCTTCAAGTTAATCTGCCGTGTAAGATAAATGTGTTTTCTCAAAACAGGGAGAATCTGAAAGCAATAGCAAGTCCAGGGGAGAGAGAAACCAGGAGGAAGAAGGAAGAAAATGTTACCTTCACCCCTGTAACAGTTATCTTCTTTGTTGCCATCTGTTGTGTCATGCTGGTCCTACTTTATTTCTTCTACAAGTGGTTAGGTAAGAAACACAGAATAGTCTCATTTGACTTCCTTTTCTACATGATCTTATTAGGTGTCTAAGTCTGAAAAGCTAGGTTTCTAAACTAGAATGAACGTATTTTTTTAATTGTTCTCTCCATGTGAGAGTTGAGGGTTGAAAAGATGCATTTGCTACTTAAAGGAGAAAAACTTTCTTCAGCTGTCTTTCAAAGACTGTCTTGACAGTGCTTATTCTGAATGAAGTAATGTGGAAGAGAGATGACTAGTGACAAGTAAAAAAGTGTATGATTTATGTTGACGTTCTTAGGAGGATGGCGATGACAACCTAGTAATGTTCAGTGTTTGCTGGATGAGAACTTCTTTTACTAGTTGGGATTTGGTGTTTGGTTTTAGTTTTTTTGTTAGTGAAGATCTGGCTAGAAAGCAATTCTGATACTTCCAAGTCAAGTTTTTGCTTGATGAGAACATTGTCATGGCAGAGACACTCAGAATTCAGCACTTTGTATCATCAGTTGACTATAGTCTCCAATGACGGTATTGAGTACTGCTATAACTGTTAACAGTTTATCTCATGGAATCATAGAATCCTCAAGGTTGGAAGAGACATTGAAGATCATCCAGTCCAATCATCCACCCATCCACCGTGACCCTTAAACCATACCATCCATCACCAGATCCAGCTGCCCCTTGAACATGAAATATCAAATAACATCTGTTTGCTGTGTTTTGGTCTCTGATTCCCATCTTCATTCTTTTTTCTAGTATATGTTATAATATCAGTCTTCTGCTTGGCATCTGCGATGAGTCTGTACAACTGTCTTGCAGCCTTGGTAGGAGAAATCCCATTTGGGCAATGCAGGTATTGTACACCTTTCAGTCAGTATAAATGTAAGGTTTCCTTTGGGTATTTTCTGGTTGCTTCTCAAGTTAGCATGAAAATATGGTTTTGACAAATTGCTTCCTGTATGATGTGTGGGATAGTTACCAAGGAAAAGCACAAGCTCCTTTAATAGACATTAAAGGTATTTGTAGCATAGTCAACAGTTAAAATAGTTGTGGGAGATTTTCTGCATCACCTTCATTTGGAAACATTGCTGTAGTCAAACTGGAAAGGCTCTGCTTGGCTGTCTGAGCTTGGTTTTATGAAATTCTGATTGTCTGTCACGTGTTGTGCTCATTTTACTCATCAAGTAACTCTG
This sequence comes from Campylorhamphus procurvoides, assembly GCA_013396655.1. Lineage (NCBI taxonomy): Eukaryota > Metazoa > Chordata > Aves > Passeriformes > Dendrocolaptidae > Campylorhamphus > Campylorhamphus procurvoides. Next base: position 1,974,129 of record WBMV01007169.1, on the reverse strand, counting down.
TCAGGGGGGCATCCTGCACTCTTGATCTTATTTTGAGCAAGTACTACACTGTAGGCAATAGAGGGTTTTTTCCCCTCATGTTAGTCTGTACTGTACCTGTGACATGCCAAGTATTAACTTTATTGCAAACACAACACACTGCTCATGTCATCCGTGTTTGAAGGCAGCAGCTACAGTCCTGACTCAGGTGTGGTGTTAGCAATGTATAAACAGCCTCCTCTTACTCCTCTCTTAAAAACCCTGCATGTATTAGTGAGTGTGGCAGTGTCCCTGTTTCTTCCCCTGTATTTTCACTTCAGAAATCCTGAATGTTTAGTGCAACTAATGGTTCCTTTTTCCCAAAAGAACAGTGCTCACTAACCTGAAGTCAGTTGTGTTTGCATGTTACTTAGTGAGGGTATTCATGCCAGGTAATCCAGTAGCCCATCAAAGGTAGAGATCAGGCAGAAAAGACAGCAGGTTCTGTGTAAGCTGCAGGACAGGTATTACTTCTGTCAGTTAATATCAGTTCAAGAACTGTCCCAGGATATTGAGTAGGTGGGGGAAGCAGATATTGGCTCACAACCCCATTTTTAATCTTGTATTATGTGTCCTAATATTGATTTTCCTCACCACCACCCTTTTGTGCAATCATGATGTGGCTTTCCCTCACTGACATAGTTCATTTAATGTAATTGTAGTCTGACACAAGTGGGTTAAACAAACTCATCTGCCTGCTGCCTTCTCTGTATGTGTTTGCTAAAATGAGAACAGGCCATCAAAGTCCCACTTGGTTTGTTCTTACTGTAGTCCAGAAAAGGATTGGTACTGCAGATGCAAGAAGAATGTCACCTGAGTCTGGGATGGAATAGCTGGGCAAAGGAGAAGCTTTTAGGATGAGAATACCTGGTCAGCTTAGGACCTGTGATAGCACAGGTGTCTCTTGGCTGTTGCAGACTTTCTCTTTTAATTTAGTTATTTCCTTTTAGGATTACATGTTGTAACAAAACCATTGAAGTGAGGCTTATTTTTCTGGCTATGTTCTGCACAGCAGCAGCTGTTGTCTGGGCAGTATTTCGAAATGAAGACAGGTAAGTGGTGCATTCTGCCTTCAGAGTAAAATGAATAATTGGCATTAATGAACTTCCCATCATACCTCTAATCCTGGAGTGTAGCATCCTTCTAAACTCCAGTGCCAGTTTCAAAGAAGTCATGAAAGTATTTATGAAGCTTAACAAGCATGGGAGTAATAGAGATCAAAGCCATGCAAATGAACTGTGTGGTAATTTAAAGTTACAAAAAACTATGCAGATGAGGAAGAACGAGCTTGATTGCTAGGGATTGCCCGAGAGGGAAGAGATGCAGAGTAGCATGGGGACCTTGGGTCCTGTGCTTCCTGTGGGCCTGTGAAGAACAGGACCACAAGTGCACAAATACTGTAGTGCATCCCAAGTAGTATCTTAAGCCAGATGTTCAGTAGGGCTCCTAATCAAGAGAGCAGTCACACAAGTGAACACCAAGGCCCTCTTAAAGCCCATATTCAACTCATTTCCTGTGTAGACCATTGATGAAGAACAGTGTTGGGCTTTAACCCCAGCTGGCAACCAAGCCCCACACAGCTGTTGGCTTGCTCCACCCCCAGCAGAATGGGGGAGAGAATCAGAAGGGTAAAAGTGAGAAAACTCATGGGTTGGGATGAAGACAGTTTAATAGCTAATAGATAAATCAGAAGCTGCACATGCAAGCAAAGCAAAACAAGGGATTCATTCACCACTTCCCATGAGCAGGCAGGTGTTCAGCCATCCCCAGGAAAGCAGGGCTCCATCACACATAATGGTTACTTGGGAAAGCCAAATTCACCACTCTGAGCATCACCCCCTTCCTCCTTCTTCCCCCAGCTTTATATGCTGAGCATGACACCATATGGTCTGGGATACCCCTTGGGTCAGCTGGGGTTGAGCTGTCCCAGCTGTGTCCCCTCCCAACAACTTGTGCACCCGTGGCTTCCTCACTGGTGGGATGAAGAGCAGGAAAGGCCTTGGCTCTGTGTAAGCCCTGCTCAGCACCCTACAGCATCCCTGTGTTACTATCACTATTTTCAGCACAAATCCAAAACATCACCCGTACCAGCTACTGTGAGGAAAATTAACTCTATCCCAACCATTACCAGCACAATCAAATAGTTAACTATTTGTGATCAGTGACTGGTGTAAATTCACCATCTTGAAACTATTACTTTTGTGGGTTTGATAGCAATAATTCCTTAAAAATAATTTCTTGCTTTCCAAGAAAATTTTCTTGGTATTTCTAGCAAAATCTAAAGGCATTATTGCACTTGGATTCCAGCAGTAGTCTGAACAACCTTTAAAAGCTTTTTATTTTTAGGTGGGCTTGGATTTTGCAAGATATTTTGGGAGTTGCCTTCTGCCTAAACTTCATTAAAACACTGAAAATGCCCAACTTCAAGGTACTGTAAGATGCTTACCTTATCATAGTATTCTGCTACCATGAATCTGCAAGTTTACTGTCAGAAAATAAGATTTCACCACTCAAGAAATATATATTAAAAATACAATCTTTACAGTTTTTAATAATTATTGAAAGAAACTAACCCTGTTATAAATGTTATGCCAGATTACAAAGCATGGTGGGGTGTGCTGTTGGGTTGGTGTGGTTTTCACATGGGGATACAGTAATGGTACCAGAATCTAGCTATGTAATCCTTGAAAACCCACTGTAATATTTTCTTCTCATTTTTTTTGCCAGTCCTGTGTAATACTTCTAGGCCTTCTCCTTCTATATGATGTGTTTTTTGTCTTCATAACACCATTTATCACAAAGGTATGTCTGTGAATTTATCTTAACAAAAATATCTGGTCATTGGGGCAGTGTTTTTGTCCAACAGGCCAGTGTTTTCAGGATTATCAAGAAGGAAAGGATGACTTTCTTTTTTCCCCATGTAAGACAACAATGGCTTACATTTTTATGGCAATCACACGGCCAAAAATAAACTGTCCCCAGCTGAGGGACAGTGTGATAATGAGAAATTACTGCCCTCCAGTTTTTCTCCTTTTGCTTTAAACACCCATATATTGGAACAAGCCCTAGTGCTTTCTGCTCTGCTCACTTGCATTGTAGTATCAACTGTGTGCAAGCATTACCTGCTTTTATTTTGAAGCAGAAAAGCTCATGGCAGAAAAAGCTGACCTGTTTTTATCTAAACTTCCAGCTACATCTAGTGGACTTGTTATTCAGGGTGTTTTTTTACAGTTATTTGAGGCTGCACTACATGTTTTTAATGCAAAACAATCCTGTATAAATCTGTACAATACTTGTACATTTGCTTTGATGTTCAGGATTTTTCCAATCCTGAATTGTGAGCAGAGGTACAAACAGTTTTTGTAAATGTGGTATGAAAATTTTGGTGCATTAAACCACTAACTTTTGGAAAAATAACTTTAATTCCAGAATGGGGCAAGTATAATGGTTGAAGTTGCAGCTGGTCCCTTTGGAAACAGTGAAAAGGTATGAACAGTCGTTCTAATACGCGCAGCATAAAAGTACTGACTCCGCATAGCTAATTCATAGTGTGCTTTGCAGCATAACTTTCTCACAAAATATAGCAGCTTCTGCTATTTTCTTATAAGTATTAAATACCTCTTGACTTGGGTTTGATCCTAGAGTGATGGAAACTTGGTGGAAGTCCCTACTGAACGCTCAGCTCCCCATGAGAAAGTAAGGATTGTATTTCAGATACTGGATTTTTAAATTATTCCCTCTAAAAAGACTATTCTTTTGGGGAAAACCTGACTGTCCAAATTTCTCTTTAGGGCCTGGATATCATTGATCAGTATTTTATAGTTAGGTTAATAATCCAGATTTATTACTCCCATTATATGATTAATATTGGTTTAACTTTTTTTTTGTGTGTATATTATTTGTAAATCTGAAATTCCAGCTTACCTGTTGCCTTAAGCTTTATCTCCTTTCTGTGTTGGTTTATGGTTTTTACTTTAGGTTCTACCTATTTAGAAGTTCTGCATTAACAATAAATTAATTATATTTAAACTGTTTGTTAACTTAGGCAAAGAAAAAAATCCAAAACACCGGGACACTTTAGATGAGATTTATATGGCTTCTGAAATAATGTTTTACAGTTACCTGTGGTTATTAGAGTGCCTAGACTTGAACACTCTGCATCGACACTCTGTGACTTGCCATTTTCATTGTTGGGTTTTGGAGATATTATTGTCCCAGGTGAGCAAAATGTTTTGGTAATTGTGACTTATGGTTAAATATTTTGGGTTTGATTCTCAACTGACTTGCAGTGGAGCTTCCTCACAGAGTAATTACTAAATCAAATGCACAAGTTTGCCTTGATCTGTCAGTGCAGAATACAACAAAAGCTGCAATAGAAGAAAGTTAGTGTGTTACAGAACAGTTGAATAGTGAAAGGTTTTTTCTTTTCTATTGCACTGGATTGTGGAAATACAAGCCCCATAGATAAATCCAGTTGTCAGTATTAACTAAATTTTATCAAAATCTCACAGAAAGCAAGTATTCTGTGACTTCATAGGACTTTTTTATCCAAGGCTACCTAATTAGAGGTGAGGTAACAGAAAACGTATTGCCAAGTTTTTCCATCTTTGTCAGAAGAGCTGAATTTTGCCATAGTTAGAGTATTGAGCAAACTACTTAAGTCAAACATATGCAGGCAAAATTGCTGAATGTTAAGAGTGAGCATTAGAATCCTGTTGAAGAAAAATATTAAAAATAGGTTACTTTTCAGTGTTAGAAAACTGAAAATACCACAATTAGCTTGCTTAAAAAAACAAACCCTTTTAATACGAAGTTCACTTGGCTCATATTTCCATTACAGTTTTGATTTTCTGGGCTTACTGTAGGATTTCCTTAACTGATACTTGGCTTTCCAGAAATAAATGGGAAGAAGATAACACACAATAATGGGAAGTCTTACTATAATTTTTTTATGCTGCTTTCATTTGCAAGATTGGGGAGAAAAAAAATTCATGGCCAGACATCTCATTAATCCCTTTCTTTTTTTATTTTTTTTTCTTCAAGGGCTTCTTGTTGCCTATTGTCGAAGATTTGATGTTCAAACAAGTTCATCATCTGTATACTACATTTCCTGCACAATAGGTAAATCATGTGATATTTCAGGAGTGTTGATCTTCATAGCAGCTTTTTTAAAACAGCAGAACTAAATACTTTTTTCCAGGTAAAAGTTCAGTGTTGTCAGGAACCTCTTTATAAACCCTATTTAGTGTGCCTGCCCATATTTAAGGTGATGGTTCTTTTGGTAGTCAGTTGCTTTGGGCAATATTGCAAATACAGAGCAACCAACTGTCTGTATTTTCTTCAGTTACATTAACAAGATATTGCTTTTCAAAGCAAATAATTCTGGCTTACTAAATACATGACTTAATCTGAAAATTCTCCTGTTCTTGATTGTGTCTGTATATATCTATTTATAGCTTATGCTGTTGGTATGGTGCTGACTTTCGTTGTTTTGGCACTAATGAAGATGGGACAACCTGCCCTTCTCTACCTGGTACCGTGTACACTCATTACCAGCTCAATTGTTGCCTGGAGGCGCAAAGAGATGAAGAAATTTTGGAAAGGAAGTAGTTACCAGGTAGGCTGGAGGCCTTGGGTATTTTGTTATTAACTCCTTTAAGTATATGCTTCTCTGAGCACTTGGTAATATATCACCTGCAATCTTGTTTTTGCTAGTCTTCCTGTGATCTTGTGGAACCAGTAAGGAAAAGTAGCCTTTATTCTTAGGAAATCTTAGTCTAGGAGTTGACATGGCACAACAAATCTGAACGGAGATGAAATAGCTGTTTCAGTACTCAGGGAGGAAAGGTAGCTTGTGTTGTCTTGGAAATCTGTTCTCATATTTGAACATTCCTCAACTATGATCTTGATTGGTATAATGTGAGTCACTGAAGTAGGCAGGCAGACTCCAGACTGCACTAGTCCTGTGTTAGAGACAGTTTCAAAAGGGTTGGTGATCAACTGGAATTTTAGCAACTTTCCACGCATCACTGGTGTCCTGCATTGTCAGGACTGCAGAGCATTCAGCAACAAAATAGCTGGGCGCTTATATAAGTGTTTCCCATCACAGCACATGCTGTGGTCACACTGCCTTGGGCATTCTGCACCTCCCCTTGGGTTATGCCTGGCACTGCCCAGGGACTGCAGTCCTTAAAATCCCACCTCCTGTGTGCTGACATGTGCACCTTTCCCTGTGACTTCTTGTAGTAACTGAGTGTGCCAGTAGCCTTTGTGAGCTGGCATTTAGCATAAGGCAGGCCAAGCTCAGATTACTCTCCCTTTTGTTTGAAACCTGAAGTCCAATATTATTTGAATTCAGACACTATCACCTGTATCTAGGCCATGCTGAAGTTGGAGATTGGGTAGTCTCTTGTAGGGGGAGGTGGGTGTCAGGTTGATGGAAAGGAGCAGCTCCTGCTTTTTCAGTTTCTGGATTCAAGGTTTAAGTCTGTCAGTGGAAGACAAGGGTAATTCTTGTAAATGTAGAACTGCAAGCAGGCAGCTCCTATAGTGTTACAGCTAAACACTGTAACCAAACCTTTTGTTCATCTAACTAATATTCTACGCCTGCTTCAGCTGGAGTTTGGCTAGGTGTGAAATTACTCAGGAGATTTTCAGCTTTAACTAAATACCCTGTCTTTTTGTCTACAAAACCAACTTTTCTCCTTTCATAGGTTCAGTGAATAGAAATGTTCCTCTGTTGGTCAGAATGAATTTGTCTTACAGTGCATTTATATATAAATTGGTGACTGCTATTCTAAAATAAACAGCGTCTCATCTATGAAGCCCAGTAGTTCTGGGTTTGTTGGGGTCAAAAAACTTTGCAGTTTATTTTCCTCACTTGAGTTCTGAGTAAGATTGGCCTAAGTAAATTTGGCAGCTCTCCTTAGTGACAAAAATTTCTTGTACTTCTTGTACAAGCAAAACTCATACTTGAAAGAATTATGTTGCCATAGTAGTTATTTCGTGTCCTTTCAACTGGTTTCTTGAAGGATTAAAACTACTCTGAACTTCAGCTTGTTTTGAGGTCAGATGACTTAATTTCTAGCATGATTTAAAATGTTGATTTCAACCCCCACTCCACCACAAGTTAGACTTGTCTGTGATTGAGCACCTCTGTGTGACTTTATTAACTTTATTTTTCTGTAACTTTATGAAGAATATTTTTATATTACTTTTTCTTCCCAGAGGGTGTTATTCAAGTTGCACTCTTGAAATGTTGTAGTGTTGATCTCTCTCATCTGTTGTTCTCTTCACCTAAGGCTGTATTTCAAACTGTCCTTACTGCACTTACAAACAAACATGCAAAAAATCCAAACAAATGAACAAACCCCAACCCACACAGGCCTGGGGTTGAAATCTCCAGTTTTCACTGCTCAGTCTGAGGAGGAAACATATGGAAAGGTGTCAGAAGACAGTTTTTTGCTACAACGGTGGTGATTTGAACTGGGGCAGAGCTGCCCCATTGGCAAGGGTGGCCAGCTTTGTGTAGGGGTTTGCTTTGTCCTTGTGGGAACAGAGAAACCTTGCACAGTTGTTAGAGCAAAATGTCCTAAGGATAGGGGTAGAAGAGCATTTACAGTGTATCAGGTGACTAAACTTCATAATAATAGTTCATTAGTTACCTTTTTTGAGTTTTGGGCTTTTCTGATTTTTGTTGGTTTTGTTGTATATGATTTTAATAATCAATTGAATTTTATTTAGGTATCGGACTCCTCCAGGACGCCTTTGCTACAAGGTGTGATTATGGCCTTCTTTTAATGCAACTTTATTAAATTATCTTATGGTTTCCTTTTTTTTTCCCTCTGCTTCTTCTTTTCAGTCTTTTTTTGCATCTACTTTTTAATTTCTCTGAATAGCTCAATAGAAGAGGGTAGAACTGAAGACAAGATATGACTCTATTTTCATGCTTAGGTGTTTTGGGTATGTTATGCTTTTAAAGGAATACAGGAAAAATGTAATATTGAGTACCAACAGGGCTGTGATTCCTAACCCTGAAGGCAGGCATCGTAGGCTTCTCTGTCACTTCCCAAATCTCCTAGGAGTGTCTTCAAATATTTACAGTTGGTGTTAGTTTCTCTTCTGTTACCTACATTGAAGTCCTTCACCTGATTCTTCTGTGTCAGTGTGTTGCCAGGCAAACCTGCTTAGTGCTGAACAACAGTTTTGTTGTCTCCTGTTATAACTCTGAGCATTACAAGTTTGCCTTTAATAACTGTGTCTACAGTCCCTCTGTCCTGTTACTGCTCCTCAGTGTCCTTTACCCCATCCTGTGTGCCCTGCTTGCAGTGGGAGCCAGGACTCAGAACGGCTTTTGTGGTCTTGCTGCTGCACAGCATTTGGACTGCAGTGAGGTTTGACCTTTCTTGGCTGTAGCTCATGACTGCTAACACTCATGGTATTTATTTTCACTGTCCACACAGCTGGGAGAGAGTAGTGCAAGCTTTCAAATTTCGGCTTCTTGTGGAATTTAAGCATTTAAATATAATCTTGAATTATAGTTGCTGGTCTGGAGTTATATGTCTCTTTATAAAGTCTAGGGTGTCTGCCCTGTACACTGAAGATAATTTGAGATGGTGAACTCTGCCTGTGTCTTAAATTCACCACTAAAAAGTACTTTTCTCTCTAGCTTCTTTATTAAAAGAAAGAGTACTTCAACAATTTAAGTCTCTTTAATGAGACTTAATAATAAAGAAATTTGATATAAACCAAAGATGATATTAGGAAGTGGGAAGGGTTGAGTGCAAATAAAAAGCAGACAGTGAGACTGTATTTTTATAACTTAAAACTCTTCTGTCCTGCTGTGTGCACTCAAGTTCTTGGATAGGTTTGTTCAAATCAGTTTTCCAGTTTCTGCTTTACATATATGACAAATACTTGACTCCCCAAGATAGCTCTGAGGTCCCATAATTCGTGGCTGAGATCATTTCTGTTTCTGCGGAATGACGCAGTCTTCAATTCTGGTTATGCTGTATGTGGCTTTTTTTATAGAGTAGTCTTGAGCTGTAATGAGTTGTTCCACAGAAAAACATTTTAACTATTCACTGAAGAATAGGGATTTCTTGGGACAGCAATGTACCTACTTTCTTGCTCCCTAAATGGGCAGTACTGCTGCTGTGAAGTGTATAATAAAGGTTTTTCCAGGTTTTCTGGATTACTTATACTCCCCATGTATGCCTGCATGATAAACTCATTTCATACTTATTTTCCAGTTATTGATTTAGTTTTAAATCCAGCTTTTACTGGTGTTTGTATCAGTACAAGCTATGAAATAATTTTAGTAACATCATGAAAAATTGAGTTGACTAATGCAAGTTTGAAATCTTCTCCATAGAACAGTTTTTCTTCTCTCTGTTTGATGTAATAAATCAATAGATTTGGCATTGACATATTACACAGCATGCACCTGCTGTTCAGTACCATCATTTTTATAATCATATTTTTAGATACTCGCAAATTCATCATAACTGTAAGTTAGGAATTCTGTGAATGCAACATCATTGAAGTGAATCTTGCAGGCAAGTGTGTGCAGAGGTTCTGTGGACTCTTACAGGGAGAGTTTGTATTGCCATTTCTAGTTTGGCTTTGTGGGAGGGGTTTTTGGGGGGTGAGTTTGGTGGTTTCAGTTTTTAATAGTTCACCATGCTGGGGGATAGGTTAAACATAAATGTGTTTTAGTTACAAAGCTGTCTTAACACCTCCCTCTTAAAAACTGTCAGGAATTCAGGTGTGAGAGCAAAGCTTCTAAATCTCTTCCACTTTAAAAATGTTCATCAGCTTTTCACAATGTACAGGTTTGCTTTGGCTCTTTAGAGCGTTAAAACAACAACTTTGTTTGGGATTGTAGCAAGGTGCCCTCATCTTGCTGCTGGTTGGCATAAAGATTCCTGCCACTTTTGCAGAGGCTTTGAGGATGGAGTTGCCCTGAGAGAATCTACAGCGGAGATACATGTGTCAGAAAAGCTGCTTAATGCAATCTTATACTTTCAGAGAGGCACTTCTTGTCCCTGGCTCCAAGTTTTCGGCTCTTCTTCTATGTGGAGGAGAGATTAGAAATGGAGTGGGCTAGCTTTTTTAGCTTTTTAGCATTTATATTAAAAAAAACCCAACCCAAACCAAAAAACCACACCAACCAAAAAAACACCAAAACATCCTTGTTGCTTTACTAGGCATTTTAAAGTTTTTGTTTAGGTTTTGAAGTTAGCTTAAAATCTTATTATTGGGTTGAAAATTTAAATACAAGTACCTATCTCCAGCATTTATTAAAAAAAATATATATTTTTTTGCTACAAGCAGTGTTGTGGGATTAAGAGCAGAATCTTTGACTCTGGGATACTGCGAATTGTTGCAAACAGTGTTAATTCTAGAAGCATCTTGTCAATGCTTACCAAAATGACCTTCTCTATGCCAGCTGTTACATGATCCTCCCTAGGATGAAGGAAGATATATGGCATGAGTTGGTGTAATATGGTACTGTGGGGAGAGGTTGTTCTTGTTTTATGCTGGAAACAAATACTTCAATCCTCATTCAAAGGGATAGTTTGAGTTCTGTAATTGTAGGGAGTGTTTTGCTTTGAGTGACTTTTGATGTGGATTTTTGGTCACAGTGCAGGAGGAAAATTCTGGATATACTGAAATGAATGCAAAATTGTCATTAGCACAGGAGCTGGTTATTCACTGCTGGATTGTGTGTGCTGTTGCTGTTAACTCAGTTCTTAGGCCTGTTGGCAAGACTGGTACCTGCCTTCGTTCTTATTGTCTTAATTCTGATACGTGGAGAGAGGGATGTGAAAGAACTTTGCTGGTCTGAGTCACATGGCTATTGTGGCTCTCCTGGGCATTACCCAAATCCCACTGACTTGTTTTTCGGAACTGCCAGCTCACTGCACAGTATGTTGGTGTGGCTGGACTGGGAAACCTGCTTTTGATAAGGTTTGTTTGTGTACCTTGCAATGAAATGATTCTATTGGCATAAAAGAAGGAATGGCACAGAGATGGGTCACAGCTAGAGAAGGAGAGAAGTTAATGGGACTAATCTCTTTGCCCTGTGCATAGACCTACACCACACTAAAATGTGTACAACACAACTGTGTCAGAGCCTGGCTTTGTGTTGCAAGGATTCTCCAGTGGATGCTAGTAAACAAGAAAACTATTGTGTGGAAATCTGCCCAGCTTAGATCAGAACCCACACAATGGGCAACTGTTTCATAGAAAGAGGGGGAGGGGTTTTACTCCTGGGCAGGATATGGCACTATGGAAGAACATCATGTGGTTTTCTACCTTTGGATGCTGAAAGCATTATCCCTTGTCCTAATAATCCTGCCACACTGGGCATAGGAGCTGCTTGATGCTTTCTGTGTTTCAGCACTAGTTGTGCAACCTCTGTATCTTCTGTTTGTGGCTCTCAGCTACCAAAACTGTCCAGTTCTTGGCCTCTGGTTAATTACGTCTAATTCTGAAGCCCTCAAACTGATGGTCTCAGTTTGTCACGCTAACAAATTTTATTCTGTAATTTATTCAGTGCCTTGTCCCAAGGGGAAAACAGAGCCTTTATTGCCCTCCAGCAACACAGCAATGGGTAGGGAAATGGGGGGCTTTTTAGTCAGGACAGGTACAAATTTGTCTTGTGTTGCAGGACATTTCCTTTATCCTTTTTAAAATAAAAGGAAAAATTACAAAGAAATGTTACCAATAGTTAGTTTTTACAAATAATAACTGGTAATCTTTGCAGTCATGAAAAGATAAAGCCAGTCTTTTCTGTTGCTTGCTACCTGTCTATGTCAGGTCAGAACCTAGAGTCTACTTTCAGTTCTGAAAACTGGGTCTTTGAAAGATTTGCTTAACCCCAGTTGTTTTTTGTTCTTTGTATTTCATAATTGAGATACTTCTGACACATAAGTTTAATTTCTTGTAGATGTCTTGGATCCTTGGTTGGAAAATGCTTTTGTAGTGGAAAGCATTAGCTAGCAGAATTTCGTTTAGCCTGAATACTTTTCTGATCTATAGCAGACTTCCTATCTGTATGCTGCTAAAATGCACTCTAACAAATGTTTAATTATATTTCTCTTAGCTAACAAATACTTTGGATCAATGGGGGGAAAGTAGTGTTTCTTTATGAAGAGCCATCTCTTTTTCCTTCTTTTTTTTGTTTCTACATTTAGATGATGGAACACCTGGATTACACAGGAAATGAAGAAAGCACAGCAGCAGCCACTGAACAGCCTGGAGGACAATAACATCTGAGATCCTGATTTAGCATGGCATTTAAATTTTCAACAACTGAATTACACTAAATTTGGTGAAATTTTATAATAGAGTGTTTCCCACTCTGTATAAAAGGGGTTTTTTATTCCTGCACCTATATTTTTATGGAAAATATTGTTAATGACATAAAAGTAATCAAAATAGACTTGCGTTTTTACTGCCAAACCATAGCTAGTAAAACTGTGCCTTATTTCAATTTAAATAAAAGGATATTTTCTATGCAATTTTCCAACTGTGTTTCTATACAGTATATTTTTGTACAAGTTGCTTGCCCATATCAGTTTGATGCATGAATTGTTTTTTAAAATTTTGATTGACTTGTCAAGTTTCTTTAAAAGAAGACACAGTACCTTTCGTAGGATTTCTTTCCAGATTTTGAATGCAGCATTGGATAGTAATAGAACTGTAGTAGCTGAAGAATGAAACTATAGTTGCATTACTACAAGTAATTCAATAAATAGTGTGTGTGTGTCTGTGTACATTGTAAGCCATAAAATAAATAAGGGGGCAAATTTAGTGTGGGGTTGTGAGTTCTTCCTCTCCCCCCACCACCATTGTGTCACTGGCTTATGCCTTAACTGTGAAAATTGTTAAGCTTTGATGCAAGTCTTTGGATTACATATATCACCAAACATTAAAAAAAATTAAAAGGGTGGGGGGGGAAGGCACTTACACAGTGATCCTGAAAACTTCCATGCAGCTGGAATAATTGACAAACAAGATGGTACAAAAGACAAGAGGTTTTTTGCTCAATAAATGCTATTTTGGGGTGTGTAGTGAAATGTTAACTCTGGCCTGGTTCTTCTGCTGGCTAAGACTAGGTCTGTAGGTCTGTATTCGTGGTCTTCATTTGGCTGTGGATCAGACCAAAGGAATGGGGGAGGACAGGACAGGACATGTGGTTTTTTTACCTTTTGCATCTGCACCATACCTTTTTTTTTAAAACTGTTTTTGAAAATTCTTTGCAATTGATAGACAAAACAGGTTTGAATAGTACTAGTAGTGCCTGTGCTAGTTAAGGCCAATGCATGTGTTTAACTTGTTTAATCTTAATTTGTTCTAGCTCTTAAAGACTTGGAAAAGGAATAGTTTAAATCATTATTTCCATTTAGAAGAGTTTGAGTTTGTTTGACACTTGTTATTTTTTCAGGAAACTGCAAATTGAGGGGGATTAGGCATAGAAAATTTGTATAGCTGTATTGCTAACACCTCACACCAAAGAAAACTGGAGAAGGCAACAACAGGAGACCACTGAGTTCACTTAGTGCTAATGTCAGGTAGTTGTTAAAGCATTTTTTCTATTCTTTAAATGAATGTCATTCCTATAGCCAGTGCAAGTTCAAGAACCCTGGGAAAACAGCCCAGGAAGCACATGCTGGGCAGTGGCAAGGGAGACTTTCCTGCAGTGCCTCTGCACGTGCCTCCCTGTACATCTGAAGGTCATCTCCAGACATTTAGAGTTAGTTTGGGGTGTGTCAGCTCAGGAAAACTTACCCAGATTAAATCTAGCTTACTTTAGCTAGATTTACTGTGAAAGTATGCTAATTAAGGCAATTGTAAATCTATATTGGCAGTTAACAAAGGGTTTCTGCAGACTGGCTGCTTTGTGTGGTTTTTATCGAGGCTAAACTTTGGTTTGCAAGAGCCAGGAGCAGACAGACAGAGTGACAGGCTGGGTGTCGGTTGTTGCCACTCGACGAGACTGACCCTGGTGCCAGTTGAAACCGGTAAGAACCACCTTGTTTGCAGCTTCCCGAAGGAAACAGCAATTACAAGCAGTTGTATGTCAGTAGTTCCCTCCCTTGACTTGAGCTGGCAACCTCAGAATGCAATGGTCATCTTCGTTTTTATTTGACTGGCATTTCCTCAGAAATTACAGCATACCTCAGTGTTCCAATAGCAGACTGAAAACGCTGAAAAGGTATCTTGTGATGTGTTGTCGTGCTCCTTGACAAGCCCAGTATCTGCCAAAGTTCAGTGGTTTTGAAGAAGTTTCTGAAAATTCCTGAAGCAGATAAAGAAGTCATAACTTATTCAAAGTCATGCACAATTCACAGCCCTCAGAAGCTTAACAAACATGTAATATGACTTCTTTGTCTCTTTGAAATCTGCATGGAGGATTTATTAAATTTTCAACTATAAACAATAATGGCATTAGTATAAATAAAGACCTTTGGCAATGTAAGTGTATTCAGCAGCTGGCTGTGGAAGCTCTGTCTTGTTCTCTGCCTAATAATGCTCCCTACCTGATCATGCCTGAGGCTTCACACACGTGCTGCAGTTTAATGGGGTGTAAACTAACTTTTTTGTTTCAAATGCTTAGGTGCTTTGTTTACAAAAATTAAGAATGGAGTTTAAAATTTTATATAAATAGTAGATTAGTTTTGACTACTGAAATGAGGTTTTATAAGTTCAGTAGAACTGATTGCAACACTTTTAGCAATTTTGAATGTTTTTAATATTAAATTTGGTTGAGCTAAACACTGTAAAAAGCCTTGTTAGTCATACTTTAATAGAAAAATCTTACTACTTTTTAATTGTATGTTTACTGACAACCCCCTTCCTTGTGACTCTTAAGTTATCACCTTAAGAATGTTATTAATAAATGTTACTTTGAAAAAAAATAGTTGAGTAATTGCTTTGTTCTAACTCATCTTTTTCTTACTGTGAATGTTCATGGCAAAACAGTTAACACTTCATAATACCAAGTAAATTAAAAATCTGTGGTACACCCCCATAAATGTGTAGTTGCAGTTTTTATCCACATATCCATGTTGTGATTCTGTTTGTAATTACCTGTGTGGTAGATTTGGTGTATTGCTTTTCTCTATTTTTTTTGTTTGTAATTTTTTCTGAGGTGAAGAGTGGGGAACTGAAGTCTGTGAACTGACCTACATCAGTGTGACTGGTCTGAGAAGTAAATGCTTGTTGCACAGCTGGTAGCCATGAGCTCTGTGAAGGTACACGTGGCAAAAGTGAGCTGGAAATTTAACACCTGCAAACTTCTCGATGGTAACAAGCTGCTCGCACTTAGCTCAGGAGGTTTACTTATACTAAACTGTTAGATTTAAGCATATTTAAAAGTTGTCTTTTGATTTGAAATGCTTTCAGAAGCTGAAGCACCATTTTATTTTCAAGTAGCCTATACAGCACATTTTCTGAGTGAATGTTTTATCTTTACAATTTTGAAGGGAATAAGGAGGAGGGCAACTCAGACTGTTATCCCTTTTGTCAGAAGTGAGTGATCAAAGTTCAAGGTTTTGTATTCTTGATGGTGGAGGCTCAGGTATCTCTGGAATTCCTCTTATTGATAAAGAATGTGCAAGATCCTGTTTCCCTGAATACAGAGAGCATCAAATAGCTGAGAATAGGGTTTTTTGCTTGCAGCTCAAAGACCTTTTAACCAAGGAAGTGTTCAAAGAACTTTCAGCTTTTTGTTAGGAGTGTGCTCACAGGTATTCTGCTGTCTGCTTTCTGTTCTCTCTCCTTGCTCTTTGCTCCTCTTTTCTGTTTGGGGCCGCACCAGCATGTTTTGAAGTGTCTTTGCACTTTAATTTGTCTTGGACAATAATATGTTACTCTGTTCCACTGTGGAGACCATTAATGAGGAGGTTTAATCTTTAGAGCTCTGTGAAAACAAGCACAGCCAATGTACCCACCAGCTCAATCCACCAGTAAGAGTAATTTAAAACAAACTGATCTTCTGCATGTCCTTACCTGTGTTATGGCCCCACTGACTTTCTGGGGTTGCATTCATTTTGGTGTATCAGCCAGGTTTAGATTTGGAAACAACTAAAAGTAAGGAAAGGTTTTTACAGTTTAATGAGGCTGAAATGTGCTTGGAGAAAGGCTGTGAAGAAAGGCTACCAGAATATATCAACTTGTGTATCGTACCTGCTTGGGAATACAGGGAAACTTGACAGGTATTGGTACATTTAGAAGTTCAGCAATAACTCAGTTAATTTAATTTCCACCTTTGTTGTGATGTGTCCTTGTCAAAGCTACAAGAAAAGTGAGCCTCTTTTAATTAAATATTTCTTTCAAAAGGTAATGGAAACTTATGCTGGGAAAGTTGATCCATCCTCATGGATTTAAAGCAGCTAACTGCAGAAAATTAGCAAACAGACATTTGTCTGGTAAGTATTTCTGTGGTAGCTGATTTTGAAAATAAATTTTATAATAAATTTACATTATCGTAACAATGAAACTGAAAGCAAATGCATGCCCACTGGTACCTCTTTCTCGAAGAAATGGAACAGCAAACCTCTACAGGACAAAGTGACACTTTTGTCATGGTCACTGTCAAATAAGCATTTTAAGTTGGACAATTAAGACCAGTTCTGTATAGAGATTCCTAAAATTTTACATATTGATAATGAGTTACCTACCCCTGGATTATATATATATATATATATATAAAGAAACAGAGCTCTGTGAATTTGTCCCCAGTTTCTAAAATGCAGGCACTTCTGTCTCTTGCTGCTTTCCCTGCTGGTTCAGGCAGTGCAGTCCTGGAAGGAGATGCTGCACCTCTGCTTCTTGCACATGGGGCACCTCTGTGCAGAGGCCACCTTACTGTCTGACCACCGTGCACCTGCTCAGCTGCTGACAAGTAAAAGCACAAGAGTTAGTGAGCCCAAAGTTTGCAGCAGGAACGATTTTCACAGGAGACCTTGAGAAATTCTGAAAAATTTTGGGGGGGAGAAAGTTCAGAAGGAACGAAACAGAGATAAAGTTGTTTTAGTTATATTTTTAAAGGCGGGAGCAGATTAAATCTTGCAAAGGGTCCCCATTATGTTGCAAATGTATCCATTCAGTTCCTGGCAGCTACTGGTTTCACACATCTAAATAGAGAGGAGTGTGGCACACCCTTGGCAGTTTTGTGCGAGGCTGCAGCCTTTGTGGGTTAAGCTCTCAGACTCGAGCAGTTTCCTGAGCAGGAAGTAATGTATCATATTCCCAAATGTATTTTACATCAGAGGATGGAGTGGGTATCTATCTCTTTTTGTACACTCATGGAGCATTTGAAGGGAAAAATCCCACATTCAGAACTGCACGTGCTCAATTAGCTCATTGACTTCTTGTCCCTTCCCATTAATATGGAATATTTTCAATGCAGATTAGAAACTGGAAAACCCACCATCAGAAAGCCGCCCTACAGCCCTTTCCTATTGTTGGTGGTGATTTGCCATTCCCAGCAAAGCACTGGAACCCTGAAGAGCTGAGAAGCCTCACATACCATTCCCTGCCTCTGTTGCAAAGTAAAGGCTGAGTTTTTTCTGTGCTCTGGCCCTCGGTTAGCACCTAAGGGCCGTGTTGTTAGAGAGGAACTGAGGCACTGGTGGCCTTCAGGTGATACCAGATCAGCTCTCTTATCTCCAAAGGCACAGCTACCTCTACCTCCCCTTTTTATGGTTATTATTTTGTCTGTTTTGTCAATTTTAATACATGAGAAGTTTTGTTGCTTTAATTTAAAAGCATACATTGCTTGCGAGATTGGTGTCTAAATCAGCTACAGGGGATAATTTGTTTCATTACTGTTAAATATGAAAAATTAACATTTAGTTCATTATTTTTCTCCTAGTATGTCTTGAATTTACCCTGAATTTCATGAACTATTTCTTAAATGTACAGCTAAGACAGTTGTTTCTTTTGATGGAATACATCTCAGCTACCACATTGCTATAACCACTTTTTGGCTTCAAAGAACCTCGGTATAATTCAAGAAGGTTACTAAACATTTGAGATCTCTTCAAAAGCAGGTGTGTAACTCTGGAGTGTACCACATACCAGCAAAGTAACCAAAACTACTAAACAGTTTAAAAACTGTGAAGGTAAACATTTTAAATGTTTTATTTTCCACAGCATCAATGGCAAGAAACTTCCTCCTTTTGAGTTGTATTTCCTCAGTGTTGTGATTAACAACAATAGGCTATTTCTACTTCATCCCATTTTGAAACAGTGTATTCTGAATTGCTGCGAAGTTGTGTGTGTTTGTAACATTATTTGGTACTGGACAAACTGTTTTAACAAATAGTAACACCAGCACTAGAAAAACCTTTCTCAGATAATGGAGGGACTTGCAACTCCCATTAACTTTTGTCATAGTTTGTTTTTTGCCCTTCTTGACAAATTTTTTGATGCGGGAAAAAAAAGTATCCTCAGTTTTCAGGAGCAGCAGTCAGAATGTAAACTGGTGAGTTGCCAGTGTAACTAGGTAAACAGCTTATTTATCTGGATAAATCAGAAATGGACAAATCTGTGGCCAAAGGAAAAAAACAAAGACATTTGGAATAATATACCTCGTTTAAAAAATATGAAAAATGTGAACTCTCTTCTGCCACAGATTACTTTAGTAAGGGACAAAAAAGGTTTTCTACACAGAATCTGTTTGACCTTGAGTAGGATATTAACTAGATCTCCTTATCAGTTGGCATTGCAACTGATTTAACTACTTGAATTTCAGCACTTATTTTGAATAACTGCAGAATGACAGCACAAATCTGGTAAAACTTTTTGTGGAGTCAAACAAAGTCAAAACCAGGTTACTTTGATTTAATGGTAAATCATCTAATTTGTCATCAAGAGGAGTGCTGGAATTTATGCTCTGTACATGAGTCAGTAGTTCATCTCTGAGGGTGAGTAATCACACAGCAGCATCCTGGCTACTGGATATTGCAATATTGAGATAAGGGCTTCCTTAGTGAGGTCTCTTATTCCTTAGCACTTATAGTGAGATCAAGCTACAGCTGGTTTAATGTAGAACCTATTGTGGTTGACATCACAAATTTTACTAGTTCTGATTACATATCAAACAACATATCAAGGGCAGACTGATAGCTTGATTTGAGATAGAAAAATGAGATACAGGAACCACATAACAAAAGGGGTTTTAAATCAGTTATATTCAATTTGAGATAGCTGAACATTGCTTCAGGGTAAAGGTCTTTAAATGCAATAGGGTATAAAATAATGTTTTATTATTTCCTTGTCATTCACAGCTGACAGCTGTTGATTTGGAAGGTGCTATCAGAGGAATTTTGAGTTGACTATTAGTGTGATTGAAAGGTAACAGTGTGACAAATAAATATTTGTCCTACTGCTCAGCCCTCTGAGGCTGAGGTACATCTGAATTTACAAGGATTCACTTTTTGGATGACTAACTCTGCTACCTTAAGGTCAAATCATGCCACAATCTGTATGGCTGCTCACTGTAATAAGAGGATACAAGGTGACTTTCTCAGGGATGTGTCTCACTGTGGTACTGTGTCCTGCCCCCCTTCCCGTGCTCAGAAGGCCGAGGCTCCCCCAGACAGCACGAGGCAGAGAGGATGTTGATGACTCATTTTCCTTTCATTTTCATCACAAGCTATTCCAGGGAAACAAACGTGCTTTCTCTCCAGCTAAGCTTATCGCAGTTGAACTTTCTAACAATTTGATGTCATTCTCTCTACAGTTTTGCAGGATCAACGTGGGGGAGGAAAGCATGGAAATTCCTCACCTCAAGCATGGGACTTTGTGATCTCAGAGGTCTGTTCTAATCTAATTGATTCTGTGATTCTATATTCTTCTAAAACAACAGCTTGTACCAGAGAAGATTCATGCTCAGGCTGGCCTCCAGCTACTTTTTCCTAATTTCCTTGCTCCTTCTAGCTCTTGGGTTTACAAATATGAAACTTAGGGGCCAGCATGATAACCAGTATAGCCCAAATATTGCTGTGAAATAAGATGAAGGATCTAGTCATAAAAGAATTTGCTCATTAACTCTGTGTGGGATGTCAGCTTTAGATAATTAATTAATTAGAAAGGGAAGAAGAGGAAGAGAGGAAGCAGCAATGGGGTAATTTATCACAAGTGTTTTATGGTGGTAAGTGACGAACTCAGAAATCCCCCATTTTCTCTGCTTTCCTTGGGAAAGTTCTTGAACCATCTCCAAAAAAAATTTACCGGGCTTCCACTGCTCCTTCTGTTCCTGTTCCCTAAGCCAAGAACTAGCACATGGGAATCCAGGCAGGAACAAGTAGCTGCAAGATCAGCAGGCCTGGGACTTCTGCAGTAAGAGAGTGAGTGTAGCTGGTTCGTTGTGTGATCTTGTACTCAGAACTAATTTAACTTTTTTCCTGGAAAAGCCAAATTTTCCTATTCTATGGAAATTGAGAGTCCTAGGAGCCTAATTTTCATATCTATGTAAAACAGCACGAATTCTTCAGAAGTTAAAACAAGTATTAGGAGCTCCCCTGCAGCTGAGGAACTCCCTGCAGCAACACCCTAATGTGAGCTGGATGCCACAATTGCTGGGGCTTCTCAAATTTGCACCTATTGTTTGCAGCTGGGGGGTTGTGATGCCAGAATTTACAACTGGACCTGCCCTGCTAAATGGCTGTTAATGCGAGGATGTTTCTTTTTATCTGAAGTTCTGTTTAAACTTGCAGATGCCACCTTTACTGCTGTATTTTTCTCTTATTTTTTTTTTAATGCTTGGTTTGATTTTTGATCATGCCGGTCTAATTATTGGAATGTGTCTAGCTGGCAAATGATCAGGCCTGCCAATGAAAAATCAAAGGTTTTTAATAAGTTTGAATATTTGGGTGGAGTTTATACATAATTACTCCTCTTGTATGGCTATGGCACTTAAAAAATGGTACCAGGACCTTTGAGCCAGGTTTAACTCAGTTTTCATTGCAAAGAAAACACTTGCCTATTGAACCGCATATGTCTTAAATAATAATTAAAGTCTTAACGTAATATTAGACACATATTTCACATGTACGCTTTTTCTAGGATATCCTTAATTTTCCATATTTAGGGGACACAAATAATTAGAGCCAAACTTAATCAGCTTCTCTTCCCTTGCAAGTGCTGTAGCATAGTTTGTTGCAAAAGATATATAATGATGCATGTGGTAGAAACTATTTTATGAGGCTTTTCATCTGTGGTACCGCTTCTCCAAGTTTGCAGATTGCACATAGGGACGAAAGAAGACAAGTTCCTGCCCTGGGCAGTTTCTAATTTAAACTGGGAACTGAGTTCTTTGGAGTGGGAAAAAATGAATCCCCCTTTTCCCCCCTCCAAACGAACTTCCCTTCAGTTTCGCCCAGGCCGGTCCCAGGATGCGGGCACTGCCCGTGTGAGCAGGGCTGGCCCGGGACGCGTTGAAGGGGTCTCTGCTCATTGCGGTCCCTGCCGTGCGGTCCGTGCAGTCACACCGGTGCTGTGCCCGTGCCTGGGCTGAGGTGCCCCCGGTTACCGGGGCGCGGAGCCCGTCCCTGCGCTGGGGGCAGCCCGCTGTTTGGGCGGTGTTTGGGGCTCTGTGTGGCGGGGCCACCGCCGGTGTGCCGGCAGGGCCCGGTGTGCCGGCAGGGCCCGGTCTCGGCCTCCCCTCCGCCGTTCCCCTCCCCGGGGTGCCGGGCCGGGCAGCACCGCCCCGGGGGCGGTCCGCGCTGACGCGGCTGCTCCGCCGGCCGAGTCGCACAATTATGAGATGGAGACAGGCCCCGCCACCGCCGACGCCGAACCACGAGCAGGAGCTGCCCGGCGAGAGGAGAGCCAGAGTCGGCGCCGAGACCCAGCCCGGCCCTGAGGAGAATGGTGAGCGTGTCGGGGCAGCCGGGCGTGCTGCGGGGCACGGGCGGGGCGGGCCGGGCCGGCGGCTCAGACCTGCCCCAGCCCGGCTGCCCGGGGACCCGCCCGGCCGGGGGCAGCGGGATTGAGGGCATTGGGGTGATCGGGGGCACCCCCGGTTCGGTCCGGTCCGGTCCGCGCGGGGCTGGCCCCGACAACGGGCGGGCGCCCCGGGGCTCGGTGTCAGGGCTCGGTACCCGGGGCTCAGTGCCCATCGTTCATCCCCGCACCGCCCGGGGCGGCTCTCGCCGTGCGGGGCTGCCCCGGGCTCCGACCGGCACGCTGGGCTGCAGCGCTTCTCCCTTTCTGATCCTTACACACAGTTCGGTTTTGTTTGGTTTCTGCGTGTTGTCGTATACAGGAGGGAATATAAACGCTTAGAAAGCGCTGTGTGAGCGTCTGTAAGGAAACACAGTTTTAATTCCAGTTCCTTCTTCTGGCTTCCACTTCGTTCTTTATACTTATAAGTTTATTCCTTAATTCATATTTTCAGAATTTAGAGTGATTAGTCACATCAAGTGCCTTCAAATAATTTCGAAAATCTAAGTGTGGGTTTCTACGGTCTGTTTGGGCTCCTGGTTAAACGCCTTCTTTCATTTCAAATAAAAGTGTTTGATTTCACGGTGTTTTGTTCCGGCCCACAAGGATTACCGTCAGTTCTTCCATTTCTGTGTGTATCTGAACTGTGTGGAAATGTGGGTTGTCTTTTTCTAGAACCTGCAAATCCAGCACTCCCCTAGGAAGGAGCTGAAAATGCAGCCTTGTGCTCTGACTTGAAAGAGTGCTTGGCGTCTGCCACTTGTGTGGTACTTGCGCTTCTCAGCTCAGGTGATTTGGTCTTGGGGTTTTTTTGTTTGTTTGCTTTTAGTTTTGGGGAGTGGACAGTTTTTTTGTTTTGTGTGGTGTTTTTTTTTTTTGCTTAGCTCTGGTGGGTATTTTGGGTGCTGACATAGCCTAGAAATGTACAAATTGATTTGAACCATCACAGATTTGTAAACTCGAGGCTCAGCAGTTTTTCTGGCACTGTAATGTGTTTGCAGTGTTTTATATTTGCTGTGTGTTTACCAAATATTTTGAAACCTCTGTTTAACAGGTGTTTTGCCTGAGTTGAATATAGGACATTTTATGAAGTTCATTTTGTTAAAAATTTCCCTACTGCTCCATGACTATTTAGTAGCTTTGAATAACTGCTGGACAGTGTCCAGCGTTATATCAGGAATTATTCTAAAGGAGTGAATTGTTCAATGTGGCAGTTCTGGCTGTTCAGTCCTTTTTTTTCAATGTGTCTGCGTGGGTGAGATAAGTGTCTGCTGGATCATCCTTCATACCTTCTGGTATGAGGCCATTCTTGATTTTGCTGTTTCAAGTGAGGGGGGAGAAAACCTTTGTGCATGTGGAGCTGTTTAGGCTGGGTTTGGACTGTTTGTACCTTAGTTTCCTGATGTTGTACTTTGATATTTTCTTTTCCTTGGTTGAGCTGAGAGCGGAAGGGTAATGTTCACTTGTCATACAAAGGCACCTTGAAACATCACCTTGGATTTGACAGTTATCTCACTTACTTTTAAAGATACTGTATCACACAATCTACCTCCCCACGTGGATTATCTTGGAGAGAGTTACTCCGTTGTGTTTTAAACTTTCATTTCTTGTCCCTTGAGGCTCTACCTAATTAGTCTTGCTGCATTACCACTTTGTCTTACCACATCAGCCCTGCTTTCTCTGCTCTGCTGGTGATAGACTGCAGCATCCAAAGTCCTCTCTTTTCTCATAGTTATCTTTGTCACTTGCTGTGCTTCCCTTTCCTGGAATCTTTGGACCAACACCCAAACTTTTCATGCTTCTCTTTCATGTCACTTCATAAGGTGCGTTTCTATTAGCCATTCAATCCTTGTGGCAGAGTCTTGACAGAGGAGTATTTTCTAAACAAAACAATATTGTTTTGAACTTAAATAAGTGATGCTGACACAGTAGAGTTTGGCTATGTTGATTTGTGATTTGATGTCAGTAATGTCGCAAATAAATCTTTAAGAGAACTTCTCAAAAGCTGTGTGTGAAGAGAGATGTTTTTAATGTCTAAATTGGTGTTCTTGATAGAATTTTGCATAGTAAGTTGATTTTCTTTTCCAGAAAGACCCTGATTAGCCCAATTAGGATTTTAATACATAACTACAAGCAGTGATGCTTCTGCTAAAATAATGGTGCTGTCAGCATATTGTCTGAAAAAACCCTAAATCTGAAGTTTGTCTTTAAAGACTGGAGAATGAATTTTTAAATTGTAGTTTATGCTTTGAAATACCAAGACAATATGAAATTATACTCATGCCAATATACTTAGCCTGAAAAATTATCTTTGTCTTTTTTCTTTTTAATTGATATTTATTTCTATTGGAATTTCTAACTTACTTCAACAGTGTCTACTTTGGTGGCAGTAGTTGCCGTCCCTGTTAATTTGCTGAAAAAAAAGTAACATTAGTTCTTTGTCCCTCTTTTATAAAGTCAAACACTTTCAGATTAAAAAATTTTGTTTTGAGGTGACTGACGTTCCTCATTTCTGTGAATAATTCTGTCTTGGTGCATTTTAACTTCAGTGGTTGAAATTTCGGCAGTGGACTTTTCAGCTGAAAAACTGCTGAATAATCTCAATCTGTGTGTGTATTTAGATAAGACACTTATATGATTATTAAAGATGTCATTTTTTGCCTCTGATACTGGCAAATAGTTGTGGCCTCTGACAAATGTCCTGCATTGGTTCTACAATAAATACTTCATTTGACCTGTGGTAAGACTTGAACATTTGTTGCACACTTTCTTTTCCTTGGCCTGAAACCTTCTTTTCGCTCTATTGTAGTTTCTGCAGTCTTGTAATTATCCTGTTTTTGATTTAATCCCTTTGCTTTTGATCACATAATGAGAATGTAGAGGTGATGGTGTCATGTTAATATATCGTGATACAACCTGTACTGAAAATGATCTGCTTAATCATTGGTTTTTGTTATTTTTATTATGGTAAGCTTGGCTTTTCTCTTGCTTAAATTATAGGTGTTTTTGTATTTCAAGTAATAGAGATCTAATCTAACAAAAGAACAGAAAAAGTAAACCCCCAAAACCTTTGTATTGGCATGCTTCACTCTCTGGCCTGGCTCGGCACAGGATTAGCTTGGCATCCCTGCTGCTGTGCAGGAGGAGAGGTGGGATGTGCAGGAGGTGACTTGTCATTAAAGTCATTAAACAGTGTGATTGAGCACACCCGAACTGCTGCTTCTGCCTGGGTGGGACCACAGACCTGAGCAGGGCAGCTGTGTCTCCATCACAGCTGTTCCACTGATGGAAGGAATGCTCTTTTCCTTGAGGTGCGGTGAGTTCTTTTCAGCCCTTACACCTGTATTTTGTTTAGCATGTAAAGTAGATGTGAGCTGTTTAAAAGCAGGGGCATGAGCTACTTTCTTTAACTGGCACGTTTGCTGGACCCACGGCACAGCTCGAGTTTGTTGTTCTCCCCAGCTGAAGAAGTGACAGCACAGGTTGTTAAATTGCAGAGATTTCTAACTCCTTTGTTCTTTCCCAGAAGGAAAGGCCAGTGAACTTCTGGTGGTATACTGAAGTATGAAAAACAACGGAGAAACTGTGATCAATAACATTGTTATCCTTAATTGTATAGGGGTCTTTTTCCTTCACAGAATTTGAATGAAAAGTGTTCTGAATGTATTGAAAATACAGGGAGAAAAATGACTGTATTGATGATTGTGGTGTTGATAGTTTTGAAAAACTGCCTTATGAGGGGACTGTAATACTGAACTATGGCAAATGGTTTGACAACATATGGTATAAGGATGTTAGAGGATTAGTCTGTGAGATAAATGTAGTGGTTGATTGCCAAGGAGAATTTCAGCTATGGTACCAAACTGACAGCACATTGAAACTTTGTTGATAAGTTATGCATTTTTCCCCTCAACCAAAGCAAAGTTCAGATGTTACTGAAGTGGTAGGCTTGAATTGAACCTTAATTATGGAAATTCCATGTTTTAAAAAAAATAATCCTGTGAGTTGCGTCACAGTTATGGATTATTTAATGCTTATATCATTAAGAGCAATATGTTTTTTTATGTATTGGTTTATCACTTAATTTTTCTACAGCTGTAAAAGTTGAATTTTAGAGGCTGATTCAACAATCAAGTTGATGCTCTGCTGTGTGTAGTTGGACAGCTAATGTTTTCAGATAGTCCAGCTTCAGAAACAGCTATTGTACATCCTCCATGAGGCTTTATTGGTAGTTTACCTTCAACCTGTCTGTATAGTTTATGTCTGAACTAGTTTATGTTCCCATACAGTCCAACATGAAGTGCTTATTTTGTTTAAATACACATCGTATTCTGCAAAGAGTGTGTAGCTGGCCAGTACACAGTTTCAAGCAAAGAGTGTAGATGTGTGCTTATAGTTTGTCTACATCCAAAACTGATACACCTGTGAATTTTACCAATGCCTGGAGTTACTGCTGGGAATTGTAACAGCAAGGATTCCCTGAGGCCTCTTCCTGAGCTGGAGAGCACTGGAGCTCTGTCAAGGTCTGTAGCAGACTGGTCAAGCTTTTCCCTTCCTAGTCATGGATCCCAAAGCCTGCTCTGGATGACTCCCATTGCTATTTGATTCTTTCTTTAATTGCTTACTGCTAGTCAAAGCAAACTTTAAGAAAAAGAAAAGCTGCAGATTCTGAGAATTGACATATTTCTATTATGTTCCGGTTTGCTGATTTTTATTTTTTTGTTTTTATTCTTTGTTGGCAACTTTTCATATTATTACTGCAGTATATTTTTGCTGTGTTACACTAAAGCATTCTTGCTTGGGAACACTTTCTCAGTTACAGCTCTAAATTAGTTTAATCTGGGTGCTCAGTCTTTCACTATAACTCTGTAATCCTCAAAGCCTGGGAAAGTGTCTGTTAGAGCTCAGTCAGTCTTAGCACAATGGGTTTTGTAATTGAATACCAGCTTCTGTTCCATGCTCTGTTCATGCTTACCTCTATCCAAAGCAGTACTTATTTTCTTTATCTTATCTACTTGATTCTTGTCACTTCTGCTAAGAGTTTTCACTTTGTAGTCCCCTGACTTGTGCTGGGTAGAATATGGCAAGGTATCCCTGGCTGATGATTCTTATCCAATTGTCTGCTGATTTTTTCTCTAAAGCTGCAGTTTTTGTGAAATGTGGACTTGAAAAACTTGGCTCTTAAAATTTAAATTTAATAAGTAAATTGACATTTATGTCTTCTGCAAGTGAATTTCTAGATGATTTGGTAGGAAAACAGTATTTCACAAGAACCTATTGCTTAAAAATTTCCAGACTTGGGCACTCAGCACGAGTATAATTTACCAGCCCAGTTCTTCCCACTATTACTCACTTTATTGACAATATATTTCCTGACTGACCTGGAGTGCTTGAGATGTGGCTGTGTGTGTTGCAGGGTAATAATCTCAGGTTATGGGTTGTTGTTCAAGCCCTTTGTTAGGTGTTCCCACATCTGCCAAAACTTTTCTGAAAGGTGTGGTTGTAATCCAGTCTAAACCCTGACTGCCACCCTTTCACCTGTCTCTTTGTGCTTTCTCTGTGCTCAGTCATTGCTTAGGGGATCTGAATTTAATAAACTTGTAATCACCTCCTTTTTTTCCGGATTATTTTGCCGGTCATTTCCCTGAATCGCCTTTCCGTGTGACTGCCTGAATGTCGGTGCTGGTATGAGGTAGGATTGGGATCATGTGCAGAGGCTTAGGAAAATGGGATTGTGGCACCCCAAACTTGACACAAGCTGTGAGGCTGAATTGGAAGCTTGCTCTGTGGTGCCTGAGAGCTGATTTTGGCCATCATATTAGTAAGTGTTTGGTTACTCTGTGTATCACCCACTGTACATTAGTGTTTTCTGTGTTTTACAGCCTTGTGCACAGGCGTGGATGGAGCTGTGCTGTCACAAGTCAGGTTCTGTAGCCTCTTCGAGGTATAAACCAAATGGCATTGTAGACCTTGTCTGATTGTACTGCAGGCACACAGTAGCTATTCTTGAATACTCTTGTATGTAAATTCATGTTTACAGAGGGTGTTTTTCTTGACCTGCTTCTCTGAATGTGTGCTAACAGATGCAAGATCACTTGTTTTTACCAGATGTGTAGTGCTCCAGTCTGTCTCTGAACTGAGCTGCATGAAGATGAGTTTGACCCCTCCCATCAAGTTAGTTCAGTTGGCAAATGATTCACTGCTGCTAACTTGTCTCGCATAACAAAATCTTGCTCAATTTTTTTTACTTTGTGTTCTCAACATGCTGCTTATTTGCTTTTTAGTGCTGTTTCCATTCCTGTTTAACTTTCTCAGGAAGCTGAACCTCCTTCTTTGGGGTAGAAGAGAGCACAGCTGCATTCTGCTAAGGTACCTGCCAGAGCTCAGCACAGCAGCTGTATGGCAGCATTCAAGTTGCATATAGATTGGCTTTATGTAGAAAACTTAATGCAGTCTTCTAGTCTGTGGCTAGAGCCAGCCTGGCAAAGCTGTTTCCTTTCAAAGCCTGTCCCTGTGGCTGCTGCAGCCACACGTATCTTTAGTCAGGCATAACTTCAGTCACCTGGATAGGTGAAATTATGCATGTGCTTAAGTGACACATGATTGGAGCCTAAAAATACTGGTTTTGTAATTACGGAACTGTTAATCAACTTTCTCTTCAATTATAAAAATCAGTTAATCTACAAGAGTAGGTGCAGTTAATGATGTTTTAAATGTCAGAGTCTTACCAGTTTCTCCTGCGTTCCCTGGCTGCAGCATTGTCTGTAGTTTGCAGAATTCTATTAAACAGCTTAATACAACTTCAGCTGAAGGCATTAGAAGAGTACATGGTTGAGGGTGATCTTCTGGCCCAAAAGTTTGAGGGAAATTGATCTTGAAGAAATTCCTGCTCATGGTAGTAATCTCACACTAGGGAAAGAGTGATGAATCACTGATCCCGTAGCTGACAAATATCCTACACAACTTTCTAGGAGCTTAGCATTGTCTGGTATGGCAATGCCTCTGGCTGCAGAACTAGTTGGAAGAGGCTCTCCCCTCCTGATTTCACAAACTCTAGTTTACTGACTCTGTATCTGTGCTGCTGAAGATGCTCACAGGGTTATGCTGCAGGCTGGCCCATGGGGCAGCCCTGGGAATGCCAGGGGCACTAAGCACAGATGTGGAGCTTGGGATGGACATACACCTCTTAAACTGGCATCAGCTGGCTTTGCAGCCAGAGGCATTGAAAGGCAGAGAGATCTCCTTAACTAACCTTTGTCCTTTTAATTTGTGCCAACTTCAGAAATCCTCTTGATGAGGATTTATGCCTTTGCTTCATTAAGCAATTGGTCTTAGTCGTGCTTTCTTTTATAAAAGTTTTACGCAGAAAAATCCCTTTTAAATTTTCAGCTGTAAAAACCTATGCTTGCAGTTTTCCTGATGAGTCTTACAGCTGTATGTGCAACTCAGGGACTCCTCAGTGTTCTCTCTAACTGTTTCAGATGCATTAGTGAAATAATGTGGCCTTTTAATGTTGCTTATGTAGGGAAAGAGGGCAAAAAACACTTGTCATCCTTGTCCTGTTTTGGGCTGCCAGCTGGTGTTACAGGTGAAGGTTCTGTGGTGATGGAGGCTGCTGACAAACGGGGTATTCACCCTGGGAATGGATTGTCTGGTTGTGCTCAGTGTTTTGTAGCCCACAAGAGAAATACTCAGTACTGGAATAACCACAGGGCTTTGTTGGACAACACGGTGCAGTGAACTTTGGGCTGTGCTTTCTTCTTGGTGTAGAAATCCTGCCATCAGGAAAGTCCTGTTTTCAGGTTGTAGAAGAATGTTTTTTTGGTCACATGCATGTAGGCAATCTGCAGAATTCAGGTGGACTTTGCAGAGAGGGGGAGGATTATTCATAAAAGCTAATTAGGCAGTGAGTCCCCAGGCTTGCTCAAGGGAGACCGAGGGGGATTCAGAGCATCTCTTTTCTCTTCTCTCTGCAAAGAGGATGTAGAAAAATTAACACTGCTGAGATAAGTTTAGTCTTTTTGACTATCCTCTTGGGTGTCATTACTGGATTTTTCAGGTTATTTTCTGAAAAATGTAAAGATCTTGCATGTAGGACAAGAAAAAAATCCTTTGTAATTAATGTTTTAGGAGTTAGTTGGATTTTAATTATTCCATGAATTAGAAAAAAATCTTCAATGCCAGATGAGAATGGATGCTATTCTCAAATGCAGGGTATCTACTCACCTGAAATGTGACCTTAGGCAATATGTTCTTGCTTTACTGGCAGCTCTCCAAGGAATAATACAGTCTTAGCTTCTTTTCCTTCCTGAACATCAGGATAGATGTGATTAAAAGAAAAAGAAATCTTTGTGTGACAGATCTGTAGTCCTTTCCTACATGCCTGGAGTCAGTGTGCTTTTGGGGATTATTTAGACATACCTTGGCAGTATGCTTGGATCAGCTCAGCTGTTTTACCAGCCCACTGTATTTCTGCTACCAAAGGTGATGTCCTACTTCCCTTGTTCCCACCCGGATCATGGCCATATGATCCTTTCCTGGGCCTTAGTTTTCTGCCCAGATTGCATCTGAATCTGTTCTGACATCAAAGCTACTTCTTTTTTATTTTTGATTTATTTTTTGTCCCATCTGGAAATAACTTGCTGGTTTAGGGAGCCCAATCAGCCCCCCAAAGTGCGAGTGCACAACTGCTGGTGGGAGGGAAGCAGCAGGAGAAAGGGTGGAAGGGCAGAGTAGTAACTTGCTCAGCTTGTCTTCTCTGACTGCACCCTTTCTTTAAAATTTCAAGAATTGCATCTGTTAAAGCAAATATTTCCCCTGTGTTTCTTGGCTTTGCCAGGACCTCCACCCCCTTTCCTGGTGTCTTTTGTTCCTCAGGAATGATTGTCTTCACTCCTTCCCCAGTAGGCCAGGGAGGAGTCTGTCCCAGGTATGAGTCCAGTGCAGCTTAGCCAGACCTTTGTGCTGCATACCACTCAGCATGGGTGAGTTTTACTGGAACTGAGTATGCTGGAAGAAATTATCATAAACATAAATTTATGTTTAAAATCAGAAATAATCAGAAATTCTTTTCCAAGTGCAAGTTGTGCTGTGGTCTCTCAATAGCATTTAATTAGTTATTTCTGTCACCCTGCAAAAAAACCCAAACAAAAAACACCAAAAAAAGGTTACTTTATTTCTAAAAATAGTATATTTAGTTTCTGAGTAATTACTTGGAATATGTGGTATTTAATGTAGATGTGCCTCTGAAAGCATCAATAGCTCAAACAACTGTTTGTTCCCCTTAAAAACTGAGGGTGAAAATTTTTAAAAGTGCCTAAACAAACATTATATACTATTTCAGACAGTAATTAGCTGCTTTCATATTTCTCTTAATAAAACCAAGTTAAGTTTCTTCTTTGCACTTTTCTAGGGTAAACAGAAACTACTTAAATAGTTTTAGTGGGGAACTTTATCTTCTGATAAGAATTTAGGTACATGGATGTCTCTAGAATGCTGTCAGGCTACTTATGCCCCGAGATGAGGGCTGCAGTCTGTGCCCTCTGGAGCAGCTGCGGGCCCTGCTGTGACGGGAGAGCTGGTTCTTTGTCTTGACAGGCAGTGAAAGTGTAACTGAATCCAGGAGCTCTTTGTTAGCGAGATGGATTTAAAAATGCTGGAGTCTTTGTAATTCTACAGTAGGTGAGCTACAGCAAATTCTTGTTTTGGCTTGCTTTTAGCCCAGCTCATCCTACTTTCTCCATCCTGTTCTGATCTCCCAAGAACTCTGGTCACTGTAAAGAGTTGACCAAACTGTTTGCTTCCTCTGCTGTAGCCAGCAGATTGGTGTGCATGTGTGTACAGGCAGGGACAACACCGAGAACAGGAGTTAAAATGATGTACCCTGGCACACCTTCGCAATCCTGCACATGAGCAGAGCACATACTCCCCTTAGCAAGGAAGTGAAGGCAGTTCGGGGCTTGTATGACTAACTTCTGTCTCCTTCAGACATCAGGCCCATTGCTGATGGTTTAATACTAGCCTGGAACCAGCCTAATACAAGTTTTCTGCTCTGAGTTGACTTGCATAATTTCTAGAAAATTATTTTCTTATAATACTCACTGTTAAAGTGAGCAAAATTCCAGATCTGTTCCAGGTGGGTCTTTGGTTGTGTGTTTACTGATGGGCCTCTTTCCTAGTGTCCGTAGTTTTGATTATAACAATAAATTTCGTTTCCCTGATACTGTGTCTAAAGATGAGTTATGTGAGATTTCCTCATCCTTGGCAGTGGTCTGGTGCTGTCATTTATTTCATGTGCCCACTAGTACCTTGTCTTGCTCTTCCCTCTCACCCATGCTATTGAGAGAAATATTGATCTGTAATAGTTAACATAGTTCCTGTTTTCAGTGTCTTTTTAAAAATATATATATATTCAAAGGGTTGGCTGAGGCCAGCTATGTCAAAAATCCCTTAGTGATAACAAGTTTCCATTGCTCTAGTGAGTTAATAATAGCCTACTTAAGTCAGCAGGCACCAAAATCTTTGCTGTGATGATAAAGTGTCTTTCTTTGTACAACATGAAAAATAAGTCAGATCTGTAAATGGAACAGACTAAGAAAGTGGTAGAGCAAGACAAACAGCATCCACCCTCCAGTTTGCTTCTGTAGTTGTAATGTGCTTCAGCACATATTGCATTAATCAGGTGTCCATGCACTTCATGAACCAGAAAGGGAGGACCTTCCTTAAATCCGCAGCTCAAATACCACTGAAACACATCCTTTGCAGCAGGGGAAGGAGTGTGCAGCCTGTTTGCTGTCTATGAACAGCGGCTGCCAGAGCTGAGCCTCAAGCAAATTGAGGGCAGGACTGATTATTTGGCTAGTCACACGGGCCTTTTCCTACTGCTTTATTTCCAGAGGTGGCCACCACTAACTCCTTTGCTATCTAAGACTTCTATTCCCTGTGTGATGGGGAAGGAGCTGGAGGTTTCTTGAGGTGGACAGCCACCAGATCCAGGCTGTGTGGGTTGTTTTACCTACAAAAGTACGCTCAAGCCTCATTCCTTCCAAGAATAAACCCGGTTTATAGGATTGTCTATTTACCCCCTCTGTGGCACATGCAAGGTAAGCCCTGCACTTGCCATAAATGTGAGATATGAACCAAACTGATACTTTGATGTAGAGTAAATCTGGTGAGCCAGGAAATGCAGAGGCTTCCACAGCTGGCACAGTGTGTCCCATCGGTCCCTGTGGAAAGGACCAGGGAGAGTGGCCATCCTTCATACCCACAGAAATGATCTGACCCACTTAAAGAGGCTTGGCATCATTCTCTGTGTGTTGGTGAGTAGGAATGCTGACTCTACCTTCCTGCTGCGCTTATTTAAGAGTGTGTGTAGGCTTACAATCTGCATCAGTGTAAGATCAGGACTGCAGCTAAGTCATTGCTGCTGAGAGAGGTGAGGAGGGTGCAGACAGTTGTGTCACTGTAGGTAAGGAAAAGTAGGCTGTGTGTTTAACAATATGAGAGATTTGGGATTGGTTTATGTGGGTCATTCAACATAATTAGAAAAGAGTTTTAAGTGAGGGACCCTCCCAGAAAGAAGCAGGCACTGTGTGACAGGTTTGAAAACGTTCCTATGTACTTTTGACACGCTTTTTTGTTCTTTTTCTTTCTTTTTTTTAATCTCATTTGAACAAAGTAGATATTAAGAAGTAAAATGATGGCTGAAAAGCTGTAGCTGTATTTTTCTTACACTTATTACCACATTCTCCTTTTCTTTCATCCATGGTTGTAAGTTACAGGGAGTAAAGAATTATTTTCATCTCCTTTGAAAACTCAGTGATTTGTTGTTTCTAGGTCATAACTTTGGTATACATTTTGAAATACTTCATGGAATGCATCAAAATGTGATTGATCTGGGAACTCATAGGAAGTCATTTATAGATTGTTTAGCAGGGCTAAGATTTTTTAGCTTGGTATTTCATTAATTGGGAGGATTGCAAACATAAACTTTTAAAATCAATTTACTTACTCCAGTTTACAGCAATGAGACTGATTTACCTTCTGCTGTATTTTCTTTTTCCCACCAAAATTCTAAATTCTGTCTATGAAAGTTGGAAAATCAAAATACGTTTCTCTTCCGGCTCCCCCTCGGCTCTTCTGAAGGCAGGCTCAGGAGCAGTGTGCCATCTGCTCTGCTGACACAGTCCCAGTCTCTGCTTTTGCCAAATTTAATGACTCTGTCAGTTATAAATGGACATTTAACTCTGAAGGTGTTTATTGTTACATCAGCTGAAAAAAAGCCAGTTCAGGATTACACCAGTGTGTGCATGTCTTCTGAAATCAGCTGATGGTTTATTCCTTTGTAACTAGAGCTATCTCTTACTTTAGAATCAGTTATGAAATATTTTCAAGGTATGTTTTAGTATTTCTTTTATGCATTGTATGGATGGTGTATACAGCTTAAGATTTAGTACTTTCTGAAAAAGAGGAGTAATTTTATGGCTTGTTTAACTGCAAAACAGCATGCACCTTCACCTATTAAATAAATTTATTTAAAAATATGCTGCACTTACTCTGAATTTCCCACTGAAAGACCTATATTGCAGTTAGAAGGTAACTTTCCCAGTAATGTGAGTAAAGTGGGTTGAGATTGAACACAATAAAAATATCTCAAAAATATTAGGTCTGTGAGTTTTAGTCTGGTGTGTCAGGGTTAAAAGTAATGACTTCATAATGCTGAATTCTGTATATCAGTTTAGAGTATTCTGAATTAAATGAGTCTGCGAAAAAAATCCCTTAACAACTGAATTCTCACAGAAACAGCCTGCTGTCCAAATAGCAGATTGGAACAATATTCATAAAGTTTGAGAGAACTGTAAAAATCCCTTTTGACAAATCTCAGTTATTTTTGCATGCAAAACTGCACGTGGATTCGGCGAGTTCTGTGGTGGCTTCCTTACGTCAGAGAAGAACTTGATGAAACAATAGCTACTCTGTTAAGAGACCTGGATTGCTGTGAAATCTGTTCAGAGCAAATCTCCTGAACTGCTTCATAAAGAATGGGGTTGTTGAAGGTTTGATTTCGGCACTGAGGGAGCCATTGAGATGAAGATCCCTATCGCTGCTCGCCGGCTCATTTGAGGTTTGCTTGCCGTGTGCAGGAGAATTGACAGCAGGCTGTCTCTGACTGCCCTTTTTCCTTCCCTGCTTCCACAGTTTTGATTTAAAATAAACCCAGTCATTTTTTTGCTGTCCAGCAGTGTATTTTCAGGGCTGTAGCAATATTTTCACTAGCGAAGTCTTTCAATCCAGAAAATCAGAGCTGTTTGGTTTCTTAGGAGTCAAGTGAAGGCGGGTGAACTGTCCTGCTGAGAACAGGATCTTCAACATAGCAGAGACACCTTTGGAGCACGATGGCTCCGTCTGTGTCTGAGTTGGTGACATTCTGTGATGAGAGGTGCCCCAATGCATTTGGGCAAAAGAGAAACAAACCAACTTTTTCTTGTAGGTGGGGCTAGTACTTGTTTCAGAATAATAATGAAGTAATCCTGATGTAGGCAGCAGGTAAAATATCCTTGAAAGAATATTTTAATTTGTAATTTTAATTTGGATTAAACAATAATTAAGATGAAAGCACAATCCTTCTCGTTTAGAGTGACATACTTCACAAGGATAGATTAAAGCACTGTATAAATATCTTTTGGCATTGTGGCAGTATCTGAACCTCTTTGTCTTTCTAGTATTGCACATATCCATACTTTCTGTAGAAGTTAGTACAAAAAGTTGGTGAGGCTGACTGATACTGTGGTTAATGATTGAGGAACAGATTCTGTAGGTGTTTTGTGTGTGTTGTGCATTCTCTGGACAGACAACATTGCTATTCTTTGTCAGAGAGTCTTTCAAATATAGTTTGTAATACTAGCTGGATAACTGCTGTTTTTTCCTTTCCTCTCCCTTCCCCCCTCACCTTTTAAAAAACCAAAACAACCCCAAACCTGAAATTATAGAAATATATAATTTTAAATTGAAGGGAAGACAAGTGAATTAAATGCCTGGGGTTTGCTGGAGCCAAGAGTTTAAAGCAAACATTAGCAAATATATAGCATCAAACTACCTATCTTTTTCTTTTTATCTCTCATCTGCCTTTTTACTTAAAGTTAGAGCTGAAGTTTTGAAGGCTGTCCTCAAAGGGTAAATGTTTCCTTGAGGAACTAAGTTCTGTGCTCTGCTAGTATTTTTAATACAAAATTTTAAGTATTTTCTTTGGTAGATGGGCATAACTGTCTTTCAGGTAACTCTACCCCCCATACACAATGGCTTAGTTACTTGGCTCATCCTGGGATGCACTTTTTCTGTATCACTCAGTTAATTTGTGCTCAGAACAAGTCCAGATGCTTTGCCTGGAGTGTGGTGCTTAGAGCCTTAAAGGTTTGAAGCACCTGCTGGAAATCTTTGCAGTGAGAACTAGCATGCATTTTATTTATGGCACCTCTTCCCACAGGAAACTATGGATTTTAAACTCCTTGATAGGCATTAACTTAATTGGGTGTTGTATTTATCACGGTTGTTTGGCTTTATTTGGTTTTATTCAAAGTGTTGGGCATAAAAGCATGAGGTTTTATGAGGTTTGCCTGGAATTTGTGCCTTTCAGCTATAGCTGCAGGAGCCCAGTGCTTGGCCAGGGGTTGGTTGTGTGGGCAGGGATCACAGGTCAGTCCCATGGTGTAGCACGTGCTTGACTGATGGGGTGGGTTTCTCAGATAAGGGATCCTCTTGTAAACCATGAAAAGAGTGTGTGCAGCATGTATAGTTATATAAGAAGCAGTAACTTCAAGTTGGAACATTGTCAGAGGGCATTTCCTTGGATAGACAAGCTAAAGGACGTTTTTAGTACAGAATGTCTCTTAGAAATGTTTTGAAATTTATCTTGTTGGCTGTAAGTGATTGAGACAGATAGGACTCCTCTTGCTAGCACTGACTATTCCTGCTGCAGAGAGTTTCCACCATATCTTCTTGTTTTCAGGCTTGCTGAAAGTTTCCATGTATTTTCTTTTCTCTGGATGTAAAATAAACATTTTTGATAATTTGAGGCAGTGGGGGGAGAAGATAGGGCCCATATTAATTTTTATGTAAAGGACAAATAAAAGTATTCCATGTGTTGAACTGCCATATGGTGTAAGCAAATTTTTAAAAGATGAAATATGAGGTGGTGTAGAAAGTGATATGACTTCTAAATTTGAAACTCAGGTCTGTACCATCAGTAACTGAAAACTCCATTATCAGCCTTCCACAAAGGTCGCAGTTTGGAAAATTATCTTTTAATCCAGGTCAGTTTCCTGATTCAGAGGGTCAGGTTTATTGATGGACTGTCAGCAGACCGGGGGGTTGGTGTGCCCTGTAGCAGGTTCGAGGGCAATATGTTTGGGATAAGTTAGATTTTAGTTTTGCAACAAATGTTGTTACATTATTGCAATTTGTTGTAAATATTGTAACTTAGAGCTTCCAACAGCATACAGTATCACAAAAGATTAGAAAGGATAAACTGGGATTCCTTTGTAGGTGAGAAAGTTGAGGATTGTCAGCCCTGTGATGTGTTTACACCTGCTGTATTTGTGTTAATTGCAAACCATGTAAGTCATCTGTAGGTCTTGCCGAGCAGGCATTACTTTCTCTAGAGAAAACAATGCAGGCCAAGCGTGCTGGGTAAACTTGGAGAATTTCACAATACTTTGATAAGGCTTTGCCATACTATTGTGCATCAATTGCTGCCTTGCTAAACTCAGTTATCGTCTTATTTTAGTGTATTGAATGAGAGGCTCTTAGAAACACTTATGTGAGCTGAGCGGGCAGGTGGTTGGTTTGGGTTTTTTGTTTTCTGAAACCTGATCTCAAACTTTACTTTGGTGATTGTTCCCTTTTTTACTTGGTAACCTTTTATATTCAAAACCTTAAATTATAGTATGTGGCAAAAGTTTCATTCTATGAAAAGCCTTGCTAAAGTTATGCATTATGAATTTCAGTAAGATAACATCTGTGTCAGGTACAGGTAGATAATTGTTACCAGGGCTTTGGAGTGCTAATACTACTGCTGAATTAAAAATAGCTAATATTATGAGGGATATGGTAAAAATTCCACCTGTTTCAAAAGGCCATGGATTTATCTTGGCATTTATGTGCTTCCAAAAATCATAAGTAGTTGGGCACATTCTTTTGAGTTTGTAGTTCAGCAAATACTTGTGTAAGTTTTGTTTCAAGTAACAGTTAAAATTATTTCACCATTTATGAAACTGTTAGGAGAGGACTTATTTATTTGGAACAGTGTAAAGTATTTCCTTTAATCATGATCCCAGGGTGAGTATATCTCTTCTAGATTATTGAATCAAATTTATGTGCTTTTTGCTTCCTGAAGTACTGAAAGACACAGTGAACTTTGTGTGCTCAGAAATCAGTACAACCAGAATGAGCTGTCTTGCATAACCATCTGCAGCTTTAAGGCTGAGCCACCTGCGGGATGGAGTTAGTAGTTACTGTGATACATCTTCCAAAAAGTAAAAGTTAAAGATTTTGTGTATAGACAAGGTCTGCCAACACTGACTGCCAAGAGGTTTTAATGTGGGGAAATTTTCATGGGTAACTCACCAGTAGGCAAAAGTGAAGGTAGTTGTGGAGTAATATTAATTGTATTAAAAGTTTTCTTGTAAGTCTGAACTTTTATTTAGCTAAAGAGATTGAAAATGCGCAGGAGAGAACTTGGAAAGCTAAGGTTTTTTCCTCAAGATGCAGTTTTGAAAGGAAGGAAAGTAAAGAATTGACAAGTAGCTCACTACGATCAACTATATGATGATACTACTTGTGCTTTTTGCTAAAAAGCTCCTGCCCCATGTTGCCCATAACTGTGGTGTAAAGTACACCTTCTAAAAATACACTGGAAAAACAGAGCACTCAGCAGGGGCCACCCCTTCGGGAAGCAGAGTTTGAGAGGTGCAGCTGTGTGGCCTGTAGAGATGAGGGAAAGCTTTAATGAGAGCAGGCAAGTTTTTTAAGAGTCTGATAACTCACATATTGATTTTTGACTTTGGACCTGATCTCCTATTTTAACTTAATCTTTAGCTGATAAGGAAGTATTTCTTAGAGGTAATTGCTGCAACTAATTTATCCTTAGCAGTGTCCTTATGTCATCTTCCTGTTTCTGGTGATCACAGGAACATTATGTAATAATAGTTATTATTTACATGGAAGGCAGGAAGGCATACAGCCTACATTTTTAAAGTGATTTTTACCTGTTCATGGGAAGTGTCTCTCACTCTCTTCTCTTCTTGGTTTGTATTTTCTTTTTTTTTTTTCTGCTCTCAACAGAAAACAAAACCCTGTAATTAGCAAGCCCTTTATAAAATCTCCTACAATAAAGATCAATTTGCATACAGGCATGCTTCTGCAGAGAGTCTAATTTTACCAAATGAAAAGTTCCAACTATGTTTTAATAACACTATAGACCCTCCTCCACATAAATAACATAGATGTAGTAATGCTGTATTGAAAATATTTTCACTGCTGAAGAATAGAGAGAAATCCTTGATGAGTGGTTAAAGCTACATTCGTTAAGAGAAAAAGTAACATGTGGTTAATCGTTTGGGGGCTTTTTAATTTTTTTTTCTTTATTTTCAGAACTGTTTATTATGAAAAGTGGTACTGCACATTGTGAGCCAGAGTTCTTTGTCCCCAGCTTTGATCACCACTCAATAATAAAACAATATTGCGTGGAGCAATTGACGCAATTGCTTGTGGTTTATATTCTTTATATTTTAACATCTAGCGTGTTATGCCTGTGATAGCTTGCTTCAAGGTAGAAGAGTATTAAATTACTCTTCTTTATATTTTATATTCTGGTGGATCTGCAGAATTCATATGTAAGCCTAAACTACAGCAGCATTAAAGTAATGCTCGGTTTTAAGAAATAAAGTACAAAAATACCTACGTAAACAGTGGGGACTCAGACAAACAGAAAGCAGCTTCCAGAACTGGGATTCACATCACAAAGGCTAAGGCTTAATACAGTTAAAAAAAAAACTATGAGGAGGAAGCTAAAAGTTTGGACTACCTACTCTATGTAAAAATATACGTATAGTATGATATACATGTACATATATGCATATATCAAGCTTATTTTTATAGCACTGTTAATCATCTGATACAGGTAGAGAAGAAAGCAAGCTGTTTTGTGCCTGGGTGTCCTAGGAAATACCCAGCTCCTTTATGGAAGGTGATTCGCTTCTCTTTTCTGACCAAAGGACTGAGGAGGTGCTCCTGAAAGATTTGAGATGAATTTTGAGGGCAGCAGAGGAAGAGATCTCTTTCACAAATGTCTTAAGGGTCACTCACTTTGATCTGCTTCAAAGGAGAAGGAAAAAAAAAACCACACCAAAAAAACCCCAAAAAGTGGGAAAAGCACCATAAATGTAATGGAGTCCTTCATAACACCAGGTTTGCATACAATGCCTAGTTGTAATATCCTGCTTTTCTCTTGCTAGGCCTTCTTTCTCCTTTGCAACAGTATTCATTCCTATGTTTAGGGAAAGGAGGTAGGACAGTAGCAAACAGTGACCTTGGCTATTTATTCCCGGTGTTTAAAGTATTAATTTAAATGTAAAATACATTGTGTGAGTGCTCATTCTGTTGTTTACAGCTGCTTTTGCTTGCCATGGTTCCTCCTGGTGGGTTGTGCATCCTCCTTTCTCCTTCTTTCTGTCTCGGACAGTGCCTGTACCTGCAACTTTCCCTCTTCCTCAATGTGAAGACAATCTAGAGCAGCAGTTTTTGCCGTTGTCTTGAGGGATTCATAGTAGAAGTTCACTACAACAAAACACTGGAATGTGATCATGATGAATAATGGGGGAAAGATCTGCTGAGTCTGGAAAGTGTTTTGAAAGAGGATGGGCAGTTAAGGCGCAGTTTTCCAGGGCTTTGTGTTCAATTTCTCTGTATTTTCTTAAACTGATGTAGAAGTTGCAGTGAGTGAAAAACACATCCCATCTTCACTGAATCTTCTCTTGTAATAGATCTGGAAGAAAAAAAAATCTTAATTTCTTCATAGCTGCCACAAAGCTTTGCTTAGATACCTGTGAATAATATCCATCCATCTTTTTTCTCTTTATTGTGAAATAAAACATGTATGAAATTTATTAAATTTTTCTAAAGGTGAAATGTAAATGTAGAACATTGCTGTTAGCAATGAAGTAATTTTAATGTAATCTTAATAAAGATTTAAAGGAATGTTTTGTAAGATGCAAATTAGCATTCCAAGATTTTTTCATGTTTTTAATTACTAAAACCCATGTCTGAGTTCCTTTCCCAATGTATTGCTGAAACATGATGTAGAGGTTGTGCATTGTGATGTTGTTCAGCATGTAATCTTAAGATTATCATGTAAGATAATGTTAATGTGGCTGTTTAAAGCAACTGAAATGAAATTCACATCCAGCTATTGGAACAGCTAAGCATTTGAAGTAGTGAACATCCTTAATTTCATGTTTCAAATTTAAGCTTAAGACATAGTTTGGAGATGCCAATTACTTTTGTTTACTGAAATGAAAAGTATTTTGGTGAAGAAAGGTTATGACCTATTTATTGCTACTAGAAAAGACTGCCAGTGTTGTTAGAAAGCTTCCTTATCCACAATTTCAAGATGAAAATTTTACTTTATTAGAGGGAAATAGATGAAATCACTGTTATCTCATTATAGTGCAAATTAACTGATTATTTTACTTAACAAGGTAGTTGAACAGTGTATGTGTATTTTTGGGTTTGCATCTTTATCTGCATATTAAAAGGTTTTGTTATTTGAATGTTAGCTTTGAAAAGCATTACTTTGGATTTTAAGAGAATTGTGTATAAGTTACGTAATGATTTTGGTTATCTCAGCTTCTGGAGAGATGTGTGAGGTGTTTTTGTAGGGTCATACATGGTTTTGAAGGTTTTTGGGACAGCAATCCCCTCATACTGTAACTCTTGTTTCCTTATGAAGCATTTTTGATTTCAAATATGTATTATTTATAATATGAGAGATTATAAAACACTGTTTATACTCTTTGTTTTTCAGTCCCAGAAATCCTGGATAGAAAACACTTTCACCAAGAGGGAGTGTGTGTACATTATTCCAAGTTCAAAAGACCCCCACAGGTAAATGTGAAATAATGCAAGAACTTGTTACTGCTCTTTAAAATTAAAAAAGTCAGTATTGTAAAGAGTGCTGGACTAACTGCTTGGTCTGTAGGAAATACTGTCTTGAGTTCGTGCTTTCATGATCAGGATTTTTATGCTTCGTATATTTGAGAGCAACTGAGAAACCTTTTCTTCCAAGCTTGAGAAAACTTCTATTTCAATCTTTTCCATAAAAAAAGTCTTACAAATCTTTTTTGTTCTGTTGAGGCACAGTATTATTTTTCATATAAGAACTTTGCTTTTAGACAGAAAAAGAACTAAGTAAATGCTGTAGAAATTTTTAAGTTATTGTAAATAATTCACCACATTCCCTGAAACCATGTGACATGGGAAGCTTTTAGAATTTATAGCCATCATTGTAGCACATGGAAAATTTGCAAATGCAAACCTAGTAATTAGGAAGCTGTTAAAATTTCCAGAGCATTTAACAAGGAACAAAATGGTCTTCAACATTTGCCCTTTTACTTTAACCTATTTGTAGCT
This sequence comes from Campylorhamphus procurvoides, assembly GCA_013396655.1. Taxonomy (NCBI): domain Eukaryota; kingdom Metazoa; phylum Chordata; class Aves; order Passeriformes; family Dendrocolaptidae; genus Campylorhamphus; species Campylorhamphus procurvoides. The sequence goes on along the minus strand of WBMV01007169.1, from coordinate 1,931,466 downwards.
TACGTGGGACTTCAAACTTTCCCACCAGATTCTGTCCTTCAGTTTCTAAAGTTGCCTACTGTGGTTGGTGAATTGGTCACTGCTGTTTGTGAATGATGCATAAATTAATCAAATGTAGGCAGGATTATTCAGTATGTGTTGATGATCTGTAGCTTTTAGTATAGATAATTATAATTTAATAATTGTTAGAGAAGATTTAAAGCTATAGCTCAGTATTAAAACCAGAAGTGATTGATAGCAGTGTAACTTCTACAGGGGACAAAATTAAAAAATTGGTTTTGTACAAAATCTGAGAAAAGTCGAAGATATCTGTGTAACATCTGTCTTTGTACATTTTTGCATGCTAGCTTTTAACCATAACTGGTTAACAGCTACCTATGAAAATTATGGAAAACAGTAGTACAAATTTATCTGCTCTGCTGATTTTAGGTGTTAAGAAAACTGTTAGCAGGAAAACACAGAAAATGTGTCAGATGGAGGATGAGAGAAATTATATAATGAGCTGTATGTAAAGACATTACTGTATAAAATACAGACAAGGTACCATGCCAAAAATGGACAGATTTAGGCAGCGTGTTTTCTGTTTATTGGCGATCTCTTTTGTTCAGTAATCTTTCTGTAAGCACATGAAGTGGTGTGAGTGGTCCTGTCTCAGTCCTTCCCCTGCCCTTGAAATTGAAACTAAAGTTTACTCCCATCTTTAAATATTTCTTCCAGATGCCTTCCAGGATGTCAGATTTGTCAGCAACTTGTCAGGTAACAGTTCTTTGTAATTAAAATATTTATTAATATTTTTCCATTAAATAAATACTTTCATAATAGGTTTTTTAAAGTTTTGATCAATACTATGTATGACAAGTTGGTGAAAGGTTAGGTATAAAACATATATAACTAATGTTTAAAGCACTGTCTGCAGTATGTAGATCACAGATTTATAAATATTATATAAATTATTTGGCTTCAAAGAATCAATCTACTTCTCCCTGATATGGTTTGGTGCAGGTGCTGCTGTGGCCGCTTGGTCAGACAACACGCTTGTTTTACTGCGAGTCTTGCTATGAAATACTCGGATGTGAAGCTGGGTGAAAACTGTAACCAGGACATAGAAGAGTGGTCAGTGGAAAAACACACGGAACAGACCTCTACTGATGCTTACGGTGTCATCAACTTTCAGGGGGGCTCTCATTCTTACAGGGCAAAGGCACGTATGAAGTTTTATTGTTTGTCTTTTCTTGTTACCCTAACTGTGTTGATAGAGGTGTTGGAGGCTTCACTGAACTTCTGAAATTGTAGGCTGTAAATATTATCACTCATATTGTGACAAATCAGTGCCCTCTTCCATGCTAGTATTTCTTGTGGTGAGCTGAATTCTTTCTGATGTCCATTTGTAAAAGGTTATTTTTCATAATTAAAGTCACTCGGATCTATCAGAATTAATTGTATTCAAGTACAGGCTTACCTCCAAATTGCAAGTGGTAATAAGAATTCTTGAGAATTCAGCAAAACACTGCTTTAAGAACTGTTACCATTTCATACGTTGTGAAAATACAGCATACAGCACTGTTAGATTTTTATAGGACCTGTTAAGTAATATCTACTATCTTAACCCTCTATTCATAATTTTCAGAATCTGAAAAAAAAATCATTAAAAATTAAGGACACATGTGGAATATATTTCTTTAGGAGATTTTTAGAAGTCATTAAAGCGTAATTGTACTGATGAGAATAATGAAGTTTTTTGGTAGGGAAGTTAGTTAAAAACAAGGATACCAATAAAAAAAAATTTGGAAACCAGTTCTTAATTCACGAGGGCACAGTCTAGAAAACTGCAAATCCTGACATTCTTCACAGCCATTTTGTAAAGGATTTCTGGTTGTGGTAGAAATTATTTAATGCTTATGCAATTATAGGCTACAAGGGGTTCTTGTGCAGTGTGGCCAAACTGAAGTGCTTTTGAGTGAGCTGTGTTCTTTATGCAGAACCCCCAAGGACAGTCCAGTGCTGTAAGTCAGATCATCTCTGTGATGGGAAGGGCCCTTAGCAGAGTTCTTTCATGTTGGTAATAGCAGTGTATGGTTCCTTTGTAGACTTAGTATAGCTTAAAATTGCTGTGAACCCTTTCCTGGGAGTACAGAAATAGCAGCTGCCCACACTCCTTCTGCAGAGTGCAAGTGGGGTTGCTCAAAACAGTTTAATGAAGTAGTGGTGTTTTTTTTATTTAGAACTTGATTCAGAAAGGCTTGAAATTCTGCATGCTGTCCCCTCCTCTACTGACTCCCTTACATTGAAGATGTGGCAGTATTTTAGCTGATCAACCATATACTTAATCTTATGCTGTTAAACATGGCAAGTTAAAAAGCTGCCAGTTTTGAAGTTTTCTCTTAAAAAATGTAGGTTTTCTTCCCACCAGGAGCAGGGAAGGAAAACCAAGCAACTGTCTGTAAAAGTCTCTGCAGAGGACATGAAAGCCTCCCCCAGCAGATGGCAGAACTTTTATAAATGCTCCTGAATTTCATCTAATTTAGAGATCATCCAATGCTTTCATAAAGACTCATTTTTCTAGGTCCTTGTGCCAGTAGGATGGAAAACCATGATGTTTCTGTAGTCATTCCTTTTCCAAGACTTGCTTTCAAAACTGTTAACTGCCTTGCCCTGGATTCTAAAGGACATAAAGGAAGCTTGTTCATTTATTCTATCTGCTGCGTTTTGAGAAACTGAATTACATTCTCCTTAGCCAGGGATAGGACAATACACCCTGAAATATGCCCTGGTTCTTCTTTTTACACATTGGAACTTTTTAACTCTCTTCCTGTGCCTGCAGTACGTGCGACTGTCTTATGACACTAAGCCTGAAGCTATTCTGCAACTTATGCTTAAAGAATGGCAGATGGAGTTGCCAAAGCTCGTTATATCTGTACACGGGGGCATGCAGAAATTCGAACTTCACCCACGCATCAAACAGTTGCTTGGCAAAGGTCTTATCAAAGCTGCAGTAACAACAGGAGCCTGGATTATAACTGGAGGAGTGAACACAGGTAAAGGACTGCTAATGAATGTGCACAGTTAACTGCAGTACAGTTTATAAGAACCAAAAGATTTAATGGATGCATAGCTTCATCTTACAAGCAAAGTGAATTTGAGTGAATTTGGTCAAGTGAAATTAAAATAACAAAGTTTTTGTAACCACAAGAGGAAAAACTTAATGTGATTAAAAACAAGTACAGTAATGTACTGTAAACTCTTTAGCTCTTATTAGGCTAATATTTATTTTGTTGAATTATATTGTTTCCTTTTAGTAGATGTAGTATGGTGCTTTTTCTTTGATGGGGTGTCAAATAAGTTCCCAGATCCTTAAAGGCCCAATGACCAAAATAAAACAGTTAAAGGTTCAGTTACCTCAACAAACCAGTTTATTTCTTGGTAAGATGCAGCATTCAATACACTGGAATCTTTTTATGCACAAACAGGTGTTGCAAAACATGTTGGGGATGCTCTAAGAGAACACGCTTCCAGATCATCTCGAAAGATTTGCACTATTGGGATTGCTCCGTGGGGAGTGATTGAAAACAGAAATGACCTTGTTGGAAGAGATGTAAGGATGAATTACCTAACTGAAATAACGATCTGCCTGCTGTATTTTTTGACAAATCTGCTCGAGCATGTTTTTTCCCTTGCTTTGCATCATTGGAATACTTGCTTTACTGTGAAGATACATTGACATCTGTGACTTATGCAAGATCATTATGTGTAAACAAGTTGCAAAATGAGAACGTGCTACAGGAGGAGCTTGTTCTCAAGTATTTAGTTATTTCCCCCCCACTGATATTATTGAATCAAATTAAAAAATGCTAAGGTATTAAAGAGAATTCACATTTAGAAAGGATGATATGTGGAGTCTTCAGTGCTACTGTTTGCCAGAGCACCCAAAGACACCTTTTCAAAGGCTCTTTTCTCTGTTATCCTGCAGAACAGCTTCCTTTAGTTATCTGCTTCCCTGTGCAAAGTTCAGAGCTACAGCTGTTGGGCTATCCTGACCCAAGGCAAGCTTTTATGTGTCAGTGCTTCTTGTTGAGGTGCCAGTTCTTGTGTCTAGACAAAAATTCAAGTTTCACAGAAACAAGTATGAATCTTCACAAGTAAAAGTCTTTGTTGTGTGCTTATACTTAGGTGGTTGCTCCATATCAAACCTTGTTAAATCCATTAAGTAAACTAAACGTCCTAAATAACCTCCATTCCCATTTCATTCTGGTGGATGATGGAACAGTTGGGAAGTATGGAGCAGAAGTTAAATTGCGAAGAGAACTGGAAAAAACTATTAATTTGCAGCGGATTCATGCAAGTAAGTAATTCTGGTGCCTGTGGGCTGAGTGGTACTGTGCTTACATGAAAAAGGTACTTGCACCAAACACCTGAATGACAAAATAGAAAAATTATGTCTTTTGTTTATGTTTCAAGCCTGAATTTGCAAATTTTCACAGCTGCTTTGCAGCCTAGGTAGTGCTGGTAGATTTATGATTTCTCTGGCACCAGAGAGGAAGGTCTTTTGAATAACATTGTCTGTTTACTTTGATAAAGCAAATATAAGTCAGTTCAGGTCTTGGTATGTTGTCAGACCGTACTGGTCTGATTGATTAATGGTTTTGACGCTGTTCACTTGCAGTTTCACAATAGGGCAAATGATTTTATAAAACATCATCTGTTTGTGCAAAGTCATCATGATTTAGTTTTGGGTGTTTTCCCAATTATGGTGTAACATGTATTTGACTCTTCTTGGAATACTTCTGCAGTGTCTCCCATTGGCAGAGGGTTTCCATGTACCTGTGTTCAAATTGTATATGTTGTCATCTTTGGAAACTATGTGGGGGAAGTTAGGATTTCCATAAAGAAAGATTCCTCAATTTTCTGAATTAGTTCATGAATATTCTTGTGAAGAACCCCATCTGTTTTTTAGACTGTATTCCCTTGTATTTACCAGCTTTGCAGTGCTTTCCTCCAAGCCCAGAGTATAAACAGTGCTTGAAACGATGCATTAGCAACAGTTAATGTGTCTGGCAGGCAGCATATTAATTTCTATTCAACAGGAGGGACAAATTTGATTTATTAAATGTGTAAAATTGATCTTGGCATTCCCTACAACATTGCCTGGTTGTCATTATTTATTTGCAACTTTACAGGAATTGGCCAAGGTGTGCCTGTGGTGGCCCTTGTGTTTGAAGGGGGCCCCAACGTCATCCTCACAGTTCTGGATTTCCTCCAGGAAAGCCCCCCAGTGCCCGTGGTGGTGTGTGAGGGAACTGGGAGAGCCGCCGACATCCTGGCCTATGTTCACAAGCAAACAGAGGAGGGAGGGTAAGTCCTGGCACTGCCAGCCAGACTGACACAGAACCACAGGACGAGTCAGGCTGGGAGGGACCACGATGGGTCATCTGGTCCAACCTTCCTGCCCAAGCAGGGTCATCCCAGAGCATGTGGCACAGGATTGTGTCCAGGTTGTTCCTGTCATACAGAGGTGTATGACACGATGCAGAGATACACAGATGTATGACAGCTCTGTGTGTCCTTCATACACAGAGGAGTTTTGAGACCATTTCTCAATGAATTTACACAAAAGCCTTTTCTGCTATGTGCAGAAAACACTTGGCTGTTTGAAGTGTAGTCTAAAGTAATCAAAGGGGTGTGGTTGGGCTCCGCAATACTTATTGATTTCTAGTTAGTTGTCAGTCTTGCATGGTTCCATTAACATGCTGGGTCCCCGTTGCAGGGGCTGCCTCAGGCCCTCTGGAGGGGAATGTAGCTGTAAACCAAACAGCTTTCTCCGTGGTGAGATCAGAAGCAGGTATTATTCAGAGGAGTGTATATGTACTATTTTGTGTCAAAATCTTTTAGTTGAGGGTATCTCGGAACTCAATATGGGAAGGAAAGGAAGAGAGAGCTGAGTTACTTTTATGAGGCACTAGCAGAAAGTTGTAGATTAAGCAACCTATACGTCTTTCTAAAGGTTACCCAAGGTTTTGCCACAGAACAGTAATAACCTTGTAGATAGCAGGACTTTGAATGGACATGTTGGAACTAATTAAATGCATTGTTGTTCTTAACTGTTCATCTAAAACAATTGTTTTCCTGTTTGTTTGTTTGTTTCAATCTCAGGAATGTTCCCGAGGGTGCTGAGCCTGAAATCATTTCAACCATCAAAAAGACATTTAACTTTGGTCAAAGTGAAGCAGTTCATTTGTTTCAGACACTGATGGAATGCATGAAAAAAAAAGAGCTTGTAAGTCAATCTTGCCATAAAATTTTCTATGCAAGGTGCACACATTTGTGGATGTATGATAGGATTTTTTCCCTTTTTTTCATCTTTTAGTTATGATTACTAACAAAGGTGTGCTATCATTGCATGCTTAGAAACATCACTTTATAGAGTTTTGTATATAGTTCGGGGACTGGTGTCTCATTTAGACATCGTATTGTGCTGTTCTGAGGTTTAAAATTACCATACTCAGCTAAACATGTTTGCTGGCAGCTTAATCTCAGTCTGGAATGAACTGGAGAGGTAAACAGAATACTGTGTTATAGACAGTAGCAAATTGTAATCATAGTAGGAAGAGATGTTCAAATTGATTGAAGAGTGTGAAGGATTTCTGATCTGCCATTACTTGTAATTGATTGTCTTGTGTGGCACCCAGTTAGGAAAACAAAACAAAGAGTGCACGCAAAACGCTTAAGTCAAGCATAGGCAGGCTTAAATTGCATCAAAGACAAGATGCCTGTTATGCCAGGAATTGAAATAGATTAAAACAGACTGGAGCTAATCACCTTTGCCTGAAAATAACTTCGAAACGTGTTTTCCCCATCTTACCCTTTTGGACAGATCACCGTTTTTCATATTGGGTCAGATGAACATCAGGACATTGATGTTGCAATACTTACAGCATTGTTAAAAGGTGAGACTTAATTTTAAGAGCATTTGAAACCTCCAGCTATTATTACTTAGTGCATGTGATGGATACAATACTATTACCAGTAGGAAACCTTAGTTTTCAAGCAAATAAGTATTTATTATGTTTTCTCATTGTATAATACCATAATGTGACATAAATGATAAAATATGGTGCATAACTTTGTAGTAGGTTGCTTAATTAGATCTTTATAGGAAGGAAGAATGTTTACTATCTTGTATTTTAATTAATTTGACGTTTTTCTTCAATGTGTTTGCTTTTAAAGGCACGAATGCCTCTGCCTTTGACCAGCTCGTTCTTACACTTGCGTGGGACAGAGTTGACATAGCCAAAAATCACGTTTTTGTTTATGGGCAACAATGGCTGGTATGTAATGGTCTGGATTAAACAGAAGGATAATTATGATAATTTCTAAAAGAGAGAAGCACAATTTATTGTAAAGAATGAATCTTTTGATTTTTGTAGAGAGAGACTGTAGAATTCTGACACATTTATTTGTGTGTACTGCACAGTCTTACAGCTGTTTTGCTGTTATGTATTTGAAAACAGTCCAAAAATTTTGGAAATGTGCTAAGTCTTCTGAAAAACTAGCAGAGCAAAGACATTACAAAAGGTGGAAGCTGAATTCATGTTAGTCAGATGCTCTTTATTCCATACAGCTGCATGACCATAGAAAGTTCTTTAGCAGCATCCAGTAAAAATGCACCCTTGGGAGCCCTGCAAGGTCCTTGAGGGAGGGACAGAATGTCTGTTTCTTGTAGTTTGAAAATGAGTTTAAAAACTGCATGGTGGCTCTTGCCTTTCCCCCATATTACTGTAAAAATTAAGCACAAGCTTATTGAGTGCAGTCAGAAGTATGTACTGCAAGGCTTATTGATTGAAATGATGGTTCCAATCATTTGCCTTTGAAGCAAATTGAGCTTTAAATGTGTTATGTCTTTGTGTTTTATCCAGCATCAGTCTCTGAGAACAGCTTAACTATGTTAAACCAAAAGTCTGCTTAGTCCTGTATAGTGTCTCAGTAGGAGATAGCTATGGGACAGTTCAAGTCTTCAGAATATTCTCTCATCCTGCAGTTGTGTGAAGTTCAGGGGATGTTCTGAACCAAGGGTGGCATCCTTATAGACATGTAAAGTTTCTACAGCCCTGTAAATGAATGAGACTGATACATTCTCTAAGTGCACTTTTGTGGTACCCTGTTTTACTGGCTCTCCCCAGGCTCAACCTTGTTGCTTATTTGTTGTAGGTTGGCTCCCTGGAACAGGCCATGTTGGATGCCCTTGTGATGGATAGAGTTGCATTTGTGAAACTTCTGATTGAAAATGGAGTAAGCATGCACAAATTTCTTACAATTCCCAGGCTGGAGGAACTTTATAACACAGTGAGTAAATGACAGCTTTCTAAGCTACTTTTAGAATAGTTTTTTAGTTGCTCAGCATGTTGTATACTGGGTTGTGTGCACCAGTTTGAAGGTCTGTTGTGGAACTTGTGAAATGTGTAAAATCCTCCCCTCACAGTGGGAAAGAGAACAAGAGAAAGGCAGATGGGTGGAACCTGTGCACAAAATATGGGATCTAACCCCTAATGTTGTTGCCCGCATTCTGCTTTTTGTGTTCTGGTTTTGTTGGGATTTTATTGTTTGGCTTTGATTTTTTTTCCCACCTTTTTACTTTTTGGACAAACTGTGGGTGTAATATTATGTCCCAAACTAAAACTGAAGTAAAATGCATCAAAAAATGAAATAGTTCATAGCTAATACAAAGCTTTGAAATACTTGCATCTGTTGCATTTCTGTTTGTTTAAAAGCTAGGGACTTCTTCATTTGAGCCAACATGCAAAAGTATTTGGCTTGTACTATAATCTTCTTGTGTTGCCACTGCATGCAAATTTCTCATTCCAAATATTTTTCTTCTCTTTTTTTATAAAGAAACAAGGCCCAACTAACCCAACACTCTTCCATCTAGTTCGGGATGTCAAACAGGTATGCTGTAAATGTACAAATCTGTCAAACCAGCATTGTTAGTTTTATGATAGTATCTTGTGTTTGACTGCTGATTTGATCTACAGTTTATTAATTAGGTTTTATTGTAAGTAATAAGTTACCTCTACAGACATTTTGCTGTTTACAATACTTGCTATTGTATTCTTGATGCCCTGCAGCCTGGAAGATGTTAAACCTGAAGAATGCTGTCTTTTTTGTCTTTCCTTGGAAAATTTTCCTTCTTGGAGACGATTGAAAGCTGATACTCTCAGCTAGGAGTAATTCTCTTAAAACAATAGGCAAAAAACCAGTGTCTCCCCTCTGTCCTGAAGGGAATGAACATCCATCCTGCTAGGGGAGATTGTCTACAACAGAGGCTGTAACCTGGTCTTTCTTTGAAAATAATAACTATTGAGCCATGTAGATGTTTTTTTTTGCGTTTTGTCTTTCTTTGATGTGTTGGGTTTTTTGGTTTGTGTTGGGGTTTTTTTTGTGGTTTTGTTTTTTTTTTTTAATATTAATTTAGTTTGTTTTTTTTATTACTTAGAGCTGTGGTAGAACATGTAGAAACACTCTAAGCAAGTTTTAAGATTATCATTTGAAAAACTAAAAATCCCTTTTGTATTCCTAGGGAAATCTTCCTCCAGGGTATAAAATCAACCTGATTGATGTGGGACTGGTTATTGAATATCTGATGGGAGGAACCTATAGATGTACCTATACCAGGAAGCGCTTCAGAGCGATATACAACAGTCTCAGCGGGAACAATCGGGTATGTGGCAGCTGGATAACAGCATGTGTGTTGTCAATTAAAAAAACCCCAAACCCATATGTTCTGGAGAAAAATTGGATCTTTGTCCTTCTTTTCGATGGATTGGTTCTTTTCAAGGCAGTGGTAAGGCCTAGGAGGGTAGCTGAGAGCTGGGTTTGGATTGAGAACAATCAAAAGGTTTTGTTCTCCTGCCCCTTATTCTAGCACATCCTAATTCCTTCTCTGTGATTCCCTCTTTTCCTACTCATAGGAGAACAATGGGCACTAAACCTGCAGATTATATAGGGCTTAGGATACAGATATCTTAGCTTCTTGTGTAAGCTGCACTAAACAACAAGTGTAACTGCCTATTTGGTGACTTCTTAAAAATAATGAAAACAAACAAGAAACCATGTTAAATATCCAGTGAAAATTCCGGTTCTGGTGTCATATAAGTTCATCAACGTTTCAGTGACCAAACACCTTCTCCTTATCCCTGTTCCAGAGATCTAGTAGAAATCCTTCAAATGCTACTCCTCAGATGTGTAAAAGCCATGAGTCTTTTGGTAACAGGGCAGACAAGAAGGAGAAAATGCGCCATAACCATTTCATCAAGACAGCGCAGCCGTACAAACCAAAGGTATGGATGAGTGAGGGAGGTTTATAATGGGGGGGTTATTTCCAGAGGGAAATCCAAGTGCCACTGACAGGGGAGTAGCAGCAATGGCAAATGACTTTGGTAAAGCTGGAATTTCAGCCTTGCTTTTGGAGTTGTTTCTAAGCTGTAGGTGTTTTGCAGGGTTCTGTAAAGAGTGTTTCAGTATAGTTCTGCATAATCTTTGGTATATTAGGCATCCAAAAACTTATCTTTGACATAGTTCTAGCAAGGAGGGAGTGGGACTCACTTTGTAGATGGAGCAAAGTTTGGTCATGTATTGCTGCTATAAGCAGTGTCCATGACTTTCCTCATTTATATGTAGGTGTATTAGTTACTGCTTTTCTTTACATCTATTGGTCAAAGTAACTCAGTCTCACAGATATTAAAATAAATTGGACTCAACTGAAGTTTCGAAGAAAAGTTCCAGCTGCTTTTCAAGTCTTCAGAAATTCCTTTTTCTTTTTATAGTTATGTATAATTTGTTATTGGATCACTTCACATTTTTATTTCAATTTACATCTTGACCAAATGTAGAGACTTAAAAGTGTAACTTCCTGGTTTTATTTTAAAGATTGACACTGGTGCAGAAGAGGGAAAAAAGAAAAGAACCAAAGATGAAATAGTAGACATAGATGATCCTGAAACGAGGCGTTTTGCTTACCCTCTGAACGAGCTGCTGCTGTGGGCAGTGTTGATGAAGAGGCAGAAGATGGCCCTTTTCTTCTGGCAGCACGGCGAGGAGTCCATGGCAAAGGCCTTGGTGGCTTGCAAAGTGTATCGTTCAATGGCATATGAAGCAAAGCAAAGTGACCTTGTTGATGATACTTCAGAAGAACTGAAACAGTATTCCAAGTAAACTACATTTATATTGTTGAAAATATTTTCTTGACATTTGCAATAAAAGTAGTGGACTATGTATGAACAAAGCACAAACTGTTCTATTAGCACGCCTGAAGACAATTCCTTTTTGCAAAAAGGCACTCTAGAAGCTTTATATTAGATATTCTCTGTCTTCAGAGCAGTTACAAGTCGTGTTTTATAGTTGAGTTAAAGGGACGCTGAATGTGCCATTTACTTCTGTGTAATTTCTGTGTTTTAATAGCTGTTTGTAGCATGCATATGTTTTTAATAGAAATCACAGACTGATGTGTTATAGTTACGAATTACAGTGTACCTGTCCAGAAGGGATAAATAATAGACCCTTGGAGTTGTGCTGTTGGGAATTTGTACAAGAAAATTCATGCTAAACTCAAGCTCATTGCTATAGATACTATATTTTGCTTTGTTGGTTTTTCTTCATTCCAGCGAGTTCGGCCAACTGGCAGTCGAGCTGTTAGAGCAGTCCTTCCGACAGGATGAGACCATGGCCATGAAATTATTAACCTATGAGCTTAAAAACTGGAGCAACTCCACTTGCCTGAAGCTGGCAGTGTCCTCAAGGCTCCGTCCCTTTGTAGCACACACCTGCACACAGATGTTGTTATCGGATATGTGGATGGGAAGGCTCAACATGAGGAAGAATTCATGGTACAAAGTAAGCGTTGTCGCAGTTTATTGGTGTAAAAAGGGTCAATGAAGTTCATGTTTAAAGGGAAGGAAAGTGTGTGTTTAAATGCTATTAGTGTAAAGCTTTCACAACTGTAGCTTATATTAATAAATCCTGTAAACCAGTCCTGTAACATAATCAAAACTGGAAGTATTTGTTGTAAACTCTTCTTTTGACACTCTATTATCTTTTCAAATAAGGTACAGAAATATAGAAGGCAGAAACCAGGCAAGTAGCCTTTAATCAGAGGCTTAAAGAGATGTGAATACTAATCCACTACTAAAATCATAGTAGTAACAAACCTTAACAGACAGAAAACCTGCTGTAAGACTGTAGTTTTGTGCATTTTGGCCTTTTACAGGGAGCACATAAGACCTGAAATAAAAAAAGCTTCATGAATTTATTTTGGAGGAACTGAGCTAAAGCAGGGTACAGAACAAAACAAGGGTAGGCAAATCAGGGACAGGTTTTCCAATGGTGCCCTTTGGAGCGTAAATCAATTGAACCAAAATGGAAGTTGCATATTTCTTTGGGACGGTGTGCCAAAACTCAATTGTTGCTAGAAATGTAATGAAATAAAACTTTCCTACAAAATATCTACAAGCATCATTTAACTTGTGACCGACTAAAATCTTCTTTGATAACTGTTTAACCATTTTCTTGCTTGCTTTGTAACAGGCTAATGACAGTAAATAGCTTTCGTTTACTCTCTTGATCTATACCTTAGCTCATTTTTTGGCTATAAATTGAAAAAGAACCCCAAACCAAACACACACCACTCCCCTCTCCCCCCTACAAACCACAACCTTATATATGCATTTAAAATACACCTTAACAGTACACAGCTCCAGAGTGGGTAAGAGAGCAGAGTGTATCTTCAGGCTTGGAGCAGATTCTTTTTAGTAGCTTCTAGTTTTGGAATTTGTTGGTTATTTCCTATCTCTTCAAGTCAAAAAACACTCTGTATATGTGATCTTAGGCTCTTAAGTGTAGGTACAAATAATAACTACTTATTTTCTACATTTTGCCCCTCAATAACATGCAAGTGAAATTTAAATAATGTATTTTCAGAGGATATTCTGTGTATTGGTGTATTCTGATACTTTAATGTAGCTGTGAACTATTTGCACTTTGTGTTTGTGTCTTCCAGGTGATACTGAGCATTTTACTCCCTCCTGCTATACTGCTGTTGGAATACAAGACCAAGGCTGAGATGTCACACATTCCTCAGTCTCAAGATGCACACCAAATGGCAATGGATGACAGTGAAAACAACTTCCAGACTGTAGCAGATGAAATACCGATGGTAATGTGGGGCAGGGGGAGATACTCAATACAATATTCCTAACTTAAATAGTTAAGTTTTTAAGTCAAAGCAAGAGTTAAAATGAATGTCAAAAAGGATGTGTTTCTGTGTGTGAAGTTAACAGTTCTTTCATTTTAGGAGGTTTTTAAAGAAGTAAAGATCTTGGAGAGTTCTTTAGAAAAACATGATATGGAGACTCCAGCAAAGCCTAAGAGACTTCCAATTACACAGAAGTTTTATGCATTTTATCATGCTCCAATTGTGAAGTTTTGGTTTAATACGGTGAGTTTTTCCTCTGCGTGGTGTGTGTTTCATTTGAAAATGTAACACAGACTTTTTGGTTCTTCTCCCAGCATGTAGCTCAGACTGAATCAAATGTTAAGCCTTTTCCAAAAAACCCCTCAAAACCCCAAACAAACAAAAAACTCTTACCTTGCTAAGCTGGAAGTGAGAAGTTTTTGATTTTGACAAACTGCTTATGCACACACCATGCTCTGTGGTCTGGGTTTTATTGGAAGTTCATGATGTTGGCTTTAGAAATAGCTTTTTTAAGTGATTTTTTTTTGGTTTTTTACTAAGAGAGTAATTAGCATGAATGTTTTTATTCTGGTTTGAGTAATTAATTTCATCAGTTGCTAGCAGGAGTTCTGTAACCATTTATTAGGCTGAAGTGTTCATGCACAGCTTTGTTTCAATTACTGTAATAGAAATGCTAAAGGAAAACAGCTGTAATAAGAGCAAAGCTTTGCTAACAATAAATAGCTTGTTACAGCTATTTTCCCTTTTCTAAGATGAAAATGTTTCTATCCCCTTATAAATGATACCTCTCCTGCTTAAAGGGCTAAATACTGTCCTGTAATCCTATTTGAAGTTTTTATCTTATACCACATCAAAAGATTTCATGCCCATCTATAAAGAACCCTCCAGTAATTATATATATATTTATTTGCTTTTTAGTTGGCATATTTGGGATTCCTCATGCTCTACACATTTGTGGTTCTTGTAAAAATGGAAGAATTACCATCAGTTCAGGAGTGGATTGTTATTGCTTACATTTTCACATCAGCAATTGAGAAAATTCGTGAGGTATGTCTGTAACAGGTTGGGATTTGAGCTTTTTTTGTCAGTTTAAACAGTATTCTTTACACTATGATTCTGTAAACAAAAGAACCTAAAAAGCATCAGGGTACATGATGTAATACCTTTATCTTAAACTTTGGTATAGGCTGCAAAATGGAGGATTATAAAAAGAGGTGGGTTTTTCTTTTTAAATATTAAGGAACTGGCAGTGATGTCCTGATCAGATTTTTTTGGTTAATACACACCACTCCACACCCTCCCCAGGTGATGGATACTTTTTTGGGAGTTGTAATGCCTGTCTGTAAGTTGTAATGTAATAAACAACCTTAGTTTTCTGGGGACTGAAATGTATTTCTTTGTTAGTGTTAGACTCTACCAGGGTGCTGTGACCAAGATATTTTTACTGAGACAGGATAGCTGTCATAACTGCAGCATTCCTGGTCAGCAAGAGACTTTTGGGAAGATCTAAAAGCATTTTTAAATGGGAGAAAGTTGTTTCTTTAATCTGGTACCTCAGGGCGAACTGAAGGGGCAGATAGTGGGGCTCACTTTTGTAACAGTAACCTCTTGAAAAGAAATAAAAACTCCACCAAAACCTACCAAAGGCAAAATTCCTTCATAAATTGTTTAGACAGAGTGAAACCTGCATCCTCCTTTCCTTGTTGTCAAGCTGACATAGCTTAACACTGGTTTTGATTCCTCAGTGTGTGTGTTACACATTTGAATAGATACTTTATTTTTGTGAGTGTAAAAATGTTAGTGACTCACATGTTTCACTGATGGTCCCTGTGCAATACATATGGGCAGTCCTGACCTTTATTATTTTTTTTTTCTTACAGATTTTTATGTCAGAGGCTGGAAAGATTAATCAAAAGATCAAAGTGTGGTTCAGTGATTACTTCAATATCAGTGACACAGTTGCCATTGTCACTTTCTTCATCGGGTTTGCATTAAGATTTGGAGCAAAGGGCAATTTTGGAGAAAATACTTACAGAGAAAATTATGTCTTTGTTGCTGGCAGAATAACCTACTGTCTCAATATCATTTTTTGGTATGTGCGATTACTGGATTTTCTAGCTGTAAATCAACAGGCTGGACCTTATGTTATGATGATTGGGAAAATGGTAAGTACTGATGGATTTTTTCCAACTGAAATATGTTTTCCTTGCTGCATCCATTTACAATTTCCCTCACAGTTTCATTTAGCAAAAGGCTGCTTGTCCTGGTGTATGATGTTAACAACTCGGTGTGCAGAATTGGCTCCCTGGCGTACAAGTTAAAGTGTTACAAAAGGAGCACTGATTTGAGGGCTTCCTTTATCATGGAGCTTTCTCTGTCACATATTTGTAAGAAAATGGCAAATCTTCCTTCTCTGTTCTGTTTTGGTTTTAGATGTCAGAGGCTTAAAAGAACACAGTGAAGCTTTTTTGTTGATTCAGCTAGCATTGCTTTCCATTTGGTTCTGAGATTTATTTACAACCTTTGTGCTCCTTAGGGCAAGACTTTAACTTGCTTTGTGTCCTGAAGCACCTTCATGTTTTTGTGCTGTAGAAGACTGGGAATAGATTGTGTCTCTCTCCTTGTCCTCTCACACAAAAAAATATTTAAATTGTTTAAATTTTAAAATAAGAAACTTAGCTCTACTGTCAGTAGCTATTCTAAATGTTAAAAAAGATGTTAAGGCTTGAGAGCCATATATACAAAGTTGGAATGTGTTGTTTGTGTTTCTTCCTTCTATGAAATGGTTCCTAAAATGTTGAACCCTGTCATTCCTCAAAAATGAGGGCATCAAGTCCCTCTTATCTCATTGTGATGTCTTGCAAAAGGTGTAGGTTATGTTTTCTGGCCTTTGGAAAACCACTCCTGGGGTTTGTGCAGCTGTTGAGTACATTTAGGAAGGAATGTTTCTCTTTGTCAGCTGCTACTCAGGCACATAATAGGCATTTGAGCTGTAAAGGAAATACATTCAATTGCCTTTGGCCAGGGATACTAAATAAGCTAGAAGAAAGGACAGGAAAAAAGCCCCCAACAATTTAGTGGTTTTTAAACAGGATTTGTTATTTAACAAAGTTTTCTACCTGAAATATTAGTCTTCTGGACTTTTTTTCCATATATAATTCTCAAAATTCATCAAGTTTACACTGTCACTGTAGAAGTGTTTCAAGTTGTGAAATCATAATTATGACCTCATCGATTAACCGACTTTTTTGTGTTAATAGGTGGCCAACATGTTTTACATTGTGGTGATTATGGCCCTTGTACTACTTAGTTTTGGTGTTCCCAGGAAGGCAATATTGTATCCTGATGAGGCACCGTCCTGGACTCTTGCTAGAGATATTGTGTTCCATCCATACTGGATGATTTTTGGAGAAGTCTATGCCTATGAGATTGATGGTAAGACACTGCAGTTTTGAAGCAAATAGAGAGAAAACTTATTCTGATAAGATCTTCTCAAGATCTTACAGAATTCCAGTTTTATGAAGTGAAATGCCCAGCATTGTTGACACTGATTCCATTCATTGGATTATCTCCCTATTGTGGGTTGCAGTGTAACTACTTGACCTGACTTTTTCATTATCCTTTCTGAAGCCTGAATGTCTTAGAATGAAAACTCTACATAATCACAGTTTCTCACAAGGCTATTCCTAGCAAGGTTTTGGAATCTTCCCCCAGAGCAGTCTTGCTAAAATTTTGGCTATGGTGGTCTATTATACTTTTTTAAAAAAAGGAAATAATATGATTATGCCATAATATTATCCAGAATTTTTCTCTGGTATTTTTCTACCATGATGGTTGTTGCAATCTTTGTGACCTTTTTTGCTCTGTTAGCTCTACCTGCTGGGAGTTGTAAAAATGTACATATCTTCTCTGTATCTTTTTTTCCCAACACAGTGTGTGCAAATAATTCTGATGACAAAGTTGCTCATCTCTGTGGCCCAGGAACATGGTTGACCCCATTTCTTCAAGCTGTCTACCTCTTTGTACAGTACATAATCATGGTTAATCTCCTTATTGCATTTTTCAAGTAAGTATATGGATAATTGTTAATTTTTGCTAATAATTTGCTAAGTTTCTATTTCATTGCAATGAGATGATAAGAACTGATGCCAGTTCAAAGCAATCCTGTTCACTGGAAGTTTTTTTAGCTTCTAAGTGTGGTCTTTGTCTCCTCCTCACTACAAGCCCATGGCTAAGTTAGGGGATGTGTGTGATGTGACAAATCTATGAGACCAGGGGAATCAGAAGAAAATTTGAAAGCATTTTGTAACTTCTCATTGGCAGAAAACAAACAAAATTGTTTTGTTTTTCTTTATTTTGATTGTTGTTCCTAAATTCATTTAATGTTCTCGGGTTGGTTGAGTTCAATTCTAGTGAATTGTCTTTTATAGTTGTCTACATAGTTTGATTTATGGGCACGAGCAACTCATGAACACTGGAGAATGGCAGACTGCAGAATTAACAGGGTCTAATATAAACATCTATGTTTGGCAAACTTGAAATTTGATCTCAGTGTGACTTATTTCTGAGTAAAGGGACTGAGGTGTTAAAAGATGGGAGAATTTTTTAACCCTCTCCTTCCATGGTGTTTTCTTGAATGTGTTTCCACAAAAATAAGTTTTGCAGCAAAAACCAAGTTCCTGCTTTTGTCTCTTACTTAGATGACTTTAGAATTCAAGGTTGTTATCAAAGTGTTAGAAACACCCCTCCCAACCACCAAACACACACGGCCACCTCTCCCCACCCCCCAGAAATCCACCTTGGTGTGTTCATGCTGTTCTGTTCCCTTTCAGCAACGTGTATTTACAAGTCAAGGCGATTTCCAACATCGTGTGGAAGTATCAGCGCTATCATTTCATTATGGCCTACCATGAAAAACCTGTTCTGCCTCCACCATTGATCATTCTCAGCCACATGGCTTCCCTCTTCTGCTGTGTATGTAAGAGAAGAAAGACAGACAAGACTTCAGATGGGCCAAGTATGAACTGTTATTATCCAGAAAATCACAGTACCTTTTTTCATATGGTTAAAGCAAACTGTCAGAAAAGTGCTGTGTTCTCGCTTATAATGTGTATTTTGAAGAAAGTCAAAATGGGTCTTAATTTTCTATGTTTTTAATATTAAGACTCAAATTCTGTTCAGTGACAGTGCTTTATAAAGGGTATAATGTGCAGCCCCTAGAAATCTCCAGTCAAAACTAACTTGTGACAAAACCAGAGAGATTTGATTTCCTGTTCTGTTAATGGAGAAGATTTTTTTTTTCCTTTCTGTAAAACTTCTTTGAAACTCAAAGAAAAAAGGTGGAGAGTCTGCAGTGAATAAAATCCAGTTAAGGAATCTGGCTTCTGCCTCAGAGGAAAAGGAATTAAACGGTAGGAGCATAAGGAATGATAATATTGTGCACAGATCCTCTCAGAGTTACTGGTTTGATTTTATTTTATTGGAAATCTTTGAATTTGAACTTGTTTCTGTCAATGAGAGAGCAAGGGTCTTAGGTACCACTGTGGTAGGGTTTTTTGTTTGGTTTTAACTTTATTTTTGTTTTGGCTTTTTATTTTTAACACATTTTGTAAAGTTGAGGCTATTAGTTTTCAGCACCTGTACAACTTCACTGCAGATGTACCATCTTAACTGTTTCATCTTTCTTTAGAACTCTTCCTGACAGAAGAAGATCAGAAGAAACTTCATGATTTTGAAGAGCTGTGTGTTGAGATGTATTTCAATGAAAAGGATGACAAATTTCATTCTGGAAGTGAGGAGAGGATTCGAGTCACATTTGAACGGTAAAATATTTACAAATAAAATTTCAGAATAGAGAATCAGAACCTTTTGAGGTACTTTTAAATGGACTTTTTAAGGGCTGGAAAATGCAGCTCTAGAACATAAGTGTTTATGCAAGCTTTGTATGGTATCTTTCCGTTGCTGTGCAGAGACTGGTAATGTGATTGATGTTGCTTGATCTGCAGCAGCACTCAGGAAGCTGAGGCAATCATTTAATTTCTGATGATGTTTTAACTAAGTGATAGATTTGAAAAAGTGCTGTCAGCCCTCTGTTGATATGTTTAATTCTATGATTCAGAAGTACGTACAAATGTTGTGTTAGAAAACAATCCAGTACTATTGTGTATACCTTCTTGTAATCTCTGAGGGTTTTTTCCTCAGATTAAAGGGGCAGAAAGGGTTTCAAAAATGTTTCTTTTGTATATTAAGAAAAATCCCTTTCACAGCTACTTCATAATTTGATTTTTCTTAGGGTGGAGCAAATGTGCATTCAAATAAAGGAAGTTGGTGATCGTGTCAACTACATAAAACGGTCCTTGCAGTCTTTAGATTCACAGATTGGCCACCTCCAGGATCTGTCTGCTCTGACTGTGGATACCCTGAAAACACTGACTGCTCAGAAGGCTTCAGAAGCCAGCAAGGTTCATAATGAAATCACCCGGGAGCTGAGCATTTCAAAACACCTGGCACAAAACCTCATTGAGGACGGGTCTCTAAGGTCATCTGTGTGGAAGAAGCACAGCATTGGAAATGTCTTTGGTTCTTTTCCGCAAGGAGGCCTTGAAAGTAACAATGCTTTACTCTGTAACATTTCTATACGTGATGAAAAAGAAGCCCCGCATAAGACAATTGGTCAGGAGTTGGCTCCAGTTCCCCGAAGAGAAGAAAAAAACTTCCAAGAGGCAGGTTCCTCAGGCAGTGCCTTATTTTCAAACACTGTTCCCCCTCCAGAACTTCGCCAGCGAATACAGGCTGCAGAGATCTCAAAGTCCACTAGTAAAAGTAAAAAATTAGGCAACTCATCCAACAGCATGCCACATGTAACATCCCCAACAGCCAAGTTCTTTGTTAGCACTCCATCTCGACCCAGTTGCAAAAGCCAGCTGGATTCTTCAACAAAGCATGAAGAGACTGTTTTCTCTAAGGCTACAGAAGGAGATAATAATGTAGAATTTGGTGCATTTGTGGGTAAGTATAACAAAGTAGATTCTGAGTGTCCTGAAGTCATTATTAGCTGCTCTTATCCTTTTGCTTCTGGCTCTGCTTGCCTTGCTTTCACCCAACCTTGTGTTGAAAATGGAGGATACGTTAATTGTGGTTTTATTCATGATGAGAGTGACACTAATGATAACTACAGCTGCAGAGTTGACAAATGTGATCACCAGTCCTCTGTCAAGTTATTGAAGAACAAGCCCCAAATGAAGTTCTCTTTGTCAACTGGCAACTTGATGTCAACAGTCAACTGTGGCGGCTCTCATGGAAAATTGAATATTAAAGATGAACTTTCCAAAAGTCAGCATGTCCATGCAATGGAACTACAAACCCGAGATTTATGTTCTAACATCCTTATGGGACTACTTCATAAACTGTGGACCAAATCTAAGCCACAAGGTTTGACTTATCAAGAATTGTATGGTATTTTGGGTGTATTCCGGTTGCAGGTGACTTTATTCTACTGTTTTGCTCTGCTTATTTTGCTTTTAACATCTCTAATTTCCCTATGTTGCTTGAGTGTTGTTTTTAACTTAAACTATAATTTCTCCGTAATTCTGTCACATAGACAATATTTTTCTACCAACATTATCCAGTTGTTGGGTATAGCACTTTGTGCAATTAGCAGCTCTACAACTTGGTATGGGCATTGTAGACAAACTGCTTGTGACTCATTATAAAGCTCCTGCCTTCTTATTGCATAAATCAAAAATATTGTCTATATCTTGATGTAATTACAGAACACATCTTAGGCTGATGGAGTCCTGGACAAATATCTCTGTGGTATCTGTGTCAAGCTGAGGGTTCCTCCTATACTGTATTTCTAAACACTGTTATAACTGGGATCTTCCACTGTTGCCTGGGCTAGTGTATTTTTGGGTAGTTGTTTTGGAAGCTTCCAAAGTCCTTTAATTCAATACAAAATTTTGCTTCCCCTCAAGTTTTGTTTAACAGTAAAAACGTGGATTTTTTTCCGTTAGTTACTTACATATTTGAATGGTAAAACAGTGGCAGATTCATTGCAAAACACAGGTGTGGGTTTACTAACTGACTCCTGTAAAGTAAATAATGCTTGCAGTACTCTTGGTGTACGGCAGAAGATGGTAATCTGGCATTGGCAGGTTTCCTGCAGAGGTATTGTCTTGCCCTAGATGTTTAGGGATGTCTCAATGTTTTCCAAAGGTTTGCTGAGGATGTAGAAATTTCAATTTCTAGACAAGAGTTTTTTATTTCACTGCTGTGAAACTTGGATTTCTAAGAAGTTCCCTGCATGCACCGGTGTTTTTAGATTGACCTGTGCATAGGAAGAGTATCTAAAATTTGCATACTCAGTAGCTGTTTGTTGACAAGTGCCTCATGGTTGAAAAAAAGATTTTCTTTTAAATTCAGAAAGCAAGACTAAACAGAAATAATGGACAGTGACTGTGTAACTCTTATCTAATCTTTAAATGTACTTCACCACTAATAACTTTGAATACTAACTGTACTGATTTACTGAAGCCAGATTTTTTGTGTATGGTCCTCTGACATCTTAGCATTTAGAACATACTCTTCATTCCTGCTGTCCACGATTTATAAAAGTTGTGGTGCCATGCAGGTTTCAGCTGTGAAGCCAAGTGGGTTTTCAGTCATTATGAAACCACATGCTTAGGAAAATTCTGAAAAGTGTTTCTTGCAAGTGGGAGGATGAAGGGTATGTTGTAAAAACTACCTCCAGAAAACTATCTACTTTTCCTTCATTTGTCATAAGTAGATGAAAGTGCTGTAATTCAGACCCTGCTCCTTTCCTGTGAGGAGCATGCACTTGAGTAAAATTTTGAAATATTAGCTTTACTTTCTGAATTGTGGTAATCCACACCTCAGTGCAGGAAAAGCAGTAGTTTCATATCAATACATCGTCACACTGGTCTTTACTTTAGTCTGTAAAGTCTCCCTTAGTGCAGACAGGCACACAGACCATAGGTGGTTGTCACCCTGTGCTATGCTGATGCAGACTGTTGGCATGGTCAGAACACTGGAGGTTGCTTTGATTTTGAATCCTCTTTTTGAATTCACTGTGTCAAAGGTCACAGAGACAGCATGGACCTGCAGCGCTTCAGAGAGGCAGCGAGCAAAGTGAGAGACAGGAGTGCTGACATCGAGGTGAGCCTGGAACTCTTGGTCCAGCATGCTAATGGGGATGGTTTTCTTTTAAACTATAAGGTCATAGTGTGTGTTGATGAAATTTGAGCAAATGTAATCAAAGAATGTATATGTTCCTTGCAGACTGCACTTTGCATCTGGTTTATGATTAAAAAAAATCTACTGAAAGCTCATGCAGCTTTAATTGCCATCAAATACTGTTGCTTCATAATAGGATACTAATGAAATAATAAGCAAGATCTGAGGGTATAAAAGCTGACATGATCACAACTGTGAATTAAGTTCAAATCAAGTATCCCATAATTAGTGTTTAATGAAATGTTTGACACTCATAAATTTCAAGATCAGCTTTTAGGGAGAGTCAAGTGATTTACATTATAATTTATAGAGCAAGATGACAGTGTACATAATTTTAAAAAGTGACAAAAATGGCTCATTATGCTTTCAAGAAGAACAGGCTTTTCTAATAAAATTGTCACAAACTAAAATGCGGAATTTCCATTTTTTTAAAGAATAATAAAAATATATCAAAAATGATAAGTCATAATAAACCTGTTCAAGTTCTATAGAGTGTGTGTGTGTGTGTATATATATATATTTATAAAAGCTAGTTTTCTCCATGTAGTTAAGTTAGTAAATACAAGTTCCCATTTGCAATTACCCTGCATTCAGGGAAGAATATGCCTTGAGAATTGCATTATGACCATTTGCAGTGTTTGTGTTCTGCTGAGTTGCTTCTTCTGAACCTTCTGACAAGTATAATATGTGACCAAAGAGCTTTTTTTCTGTGTTTTTGGCATGGGTTTTTTAGTGGTAATGTTTAGGATTTGCTTTGTTTTCTTGGTAGGAGCAACAGGAGGACTTCAAAAAAGCTATATTGGAGGGCATAGAGACAACCAGACTTCAAGTAAGTAAAGAAAGTTTTCATTTATTAGAGACATTATTTTCAACAGATACTGAATGTGTTCTTTACAGTAAAGACATGCAACTGTTTTCTTATCTCATTATCTGTAAGCTGGATGTCCCCTTGATATAGGTCTAAATAGTTTTAGTGTTTGGTACTATTGGGATAAAAAGTCCAGTAGCATTTTGAGGCAATACTGCTGTTCTTAGATGCTTAGTAATAGAGCTGTCCCATCTTAACTTGGGACTGGTTTGATTCTTACTTTTCATGTAGGCACTACAGTCATTGATTGTAAGATGCTGAAGATGTGCCGAACACTGAAACACGTGTAGACCTAAAAATGGGTCTGCAGAAGACACTTTCAGCAGGTGCATTCTCTGTGTTGCCTTCCAGTGAAGTGTTTGTTTAGGGATGTAAAGAAATAGTCTTTACACACACACAAACACACACGTGTGTGTATAGATACACACATACATACACAGAGGCCTGTATGTATGTGTTTAGGTGTGTGGGGTTATTCCTTAAGAGGGAAGGGTGAAAAAGGGTGGTAATGGTTTCCTAACTGTTATAAATCTTGGTGTATTGGTCTTTTGCATTTTATTCAGGTAACCATTGGAATTAATATGCTGGTAGTGAGGAATGTTCTCTCTCTACACAGAGTCCTAGTTTGTGATGAAACCACCTGTCTCCTTTTTTGCAAAAGAAAGATTTTGTTGTCAAAAGTTGACCACATCAGTATATATTGCAAGAATATGTAATTACTATTAAGGAGTATGTCCATGAGGAAATGCCATTAATAACCTGCAGGGGTTTTTTGTGACAAGAGTTTTCTACATTTTGTTCCTATTTTAAGTGGGTGCAAACTGAACTTTAGTTTCTGCCAGAGCCACGTTCTTAAATGAGAGTTGATTGCCAACAAAGGCAGGTGACAGAATAGCTGACTTTGGGGCTCGTAGAGATCCAGGGTAAAGTACGTTTCTGTAGTTGTATCCTATTGTAATTTTCTCTTATAAAGAACTCTTTGGGTGTGGGTCAGGAGTCTTAATGTGTGCCTGAAGGTGTTAGAGCTGATGGTTAAAGAGCATTTTAACTGAATTGTCTGCTCAACTTGTACATTTTTGTCCAGCAAGGTATTTGAGGTACCTCCAGATTTTTTTTAAAGAGGAAAGAATCCTAGATAGTCCTACAAAAGAAAACTGGGCAGATTGTCTGCCAGGAGAGGTAGTTGAAAGCAATAATGATAATGACAGCTAATGACAAATGTAATTTTTCCTTTTTTTTTTTTGGTAGGGTCTTCAAAGTGACTCTGGTCTAAGACAGTCCAGTTCTTGTGGGTTTACTGACCCTCTGGCAGGGCATTCAGAGCAATGTAAGTGTCGTCTGTTCAGGTGATCTCATTTTGTCCCTAAACTGTGCTGTTAATGGATAGTCTAAGAAATATTCCAAGGAAACACAAAAAAGTTAAAGCATCTTTAAATACTCTCATGGTTGGTGCTACTTGAATCTGCTCCTCCAGCTTTTCATGGTCCTTCTAGACATGCCAGTGAAATTCTGTTACCTTGTATTTGGCGCTGAGAGCAAGAGTCGAAAAAACCCCCTGAATGATCTAATTAGGACTGTGCTGGAAACCTTTTTTAAAGATCAGATAGTTGTGGACCAGTTTTTTTTATGATAGCCATATTAAGCTGTGTAGTTGCTCACTCTCATAGGAAATAGGTAACAATGACACGTGCTGTTCTTGATCCAGTTACAAATCTCCTTCATTTGTAGTTTACAGCAAGAGCAGAAGAGCATCGAGTGAAGACACCCAGCAGGTGGACTCCAAAGCAGCCTTACTGACGGTTTGTATCCAGCTTTTATGACATTATTGAGCAGAACTGCAAACTGAACAAATAAAGGAGAAGAAATAATGTAAAGAAAAATACTGATTTGTGGTCTCACTTGTGCTAGGAGGCAACAGGAGACCTGTTTTGTCTAAGCTGTGTACGTTCTCACTATGAAAATCTATGCTGTTCCGTGTTTATAGAAAAAAAAACCAACTCTAAAGAAAAGAATTATTTATATAATCCATGAAACAGCAGTGAATATATAGCCTTATCTATTTAATTGTAGTTACCATTTCTCTGTTGTACTTGAGTCTTTCCACTCAACTGCAGTTCAGTACAACCCAGTGAAGTATTTCTGATAAACAGGCTGTACTGCAAGATCTTAAAACACATCACCACCCACCTCCAATTAAATATACTGTGCTTTCCTTACACGACTGAAGCTCTCTTTGTTTTTCCTCTCCTCTGTTTTAAAGGATTGGCTACAAGGTAGACCTTCAAATAGCAGTCAAATGTAAGTAAGCTTTCTACTAGTGGAGCAATTTCATCACTCTCTCTTTTGGTTTGTTTTTCTTTCTGGTTGTCTTTGGCTGTAGTGGTATACAGTTGCATTTAATGGAAAAAAAGCCCATACAAGGTTTAAGGTTTTTTCCTAATAAATAAGCAAACGTGTTCACTGGATTCATCATAGAATGGTTTGGGTTGGAAGGGACCTTAAAGATCATCTAGTTCCCTCTGCAGTGGGCAGGGACACCTTCCACTAGACTGTCTTGCTCAAAGTCCTATCCAACCTGGTCTTGAGTGCTCCAGGGATGGGCCAACTTCTCAGGGCAACCTGTACCAGTGTCTCACCATGCTCATGGTGAAGAATTTATTCCTAATCTAAGATTGCCATCTTTCAATTTAAATTCATTGCTCACTATTCTGTCACTACATGCCCTTCTAGAATGTCCCTCTGCAGCTCTCCTGTAGCCCCTTTAAGCTGCTATTTGGTCTCTGGAGCTGCCTCTTTCTCCAGGCTGAAAACCCCAGCTCCCTCAGCCCGTTTCCATTCAGAGATGCTCCAGCCCTTGGAGTGTCTTCATGGCCTCTGCTGGACTCATTCCAACAAATCCATGCCCTTCTTATGTTGGAGGCCCCATACGTGGTCACAGTACTGCACCTGGAGTCTCATGAGGGCAGAGTCAGGGGCAGAATCACCTCCCTCCATTTGCTGGTCACACTTCTTGGGATGCAGCCCAGGATTTGGTTGGTTCCCTGGGCTGCAGGTACACAGAGACAGGTCACATACTGAGCTTCTTGTCATGCTTTGACAGGTTCTATTTAGATTAATGGCATCACGTGTCAGAGGGCAAAACGTGTCCCTAAATGAAAATGACTTTGTTGACACTTGTGAAGGACTGGCTTCCTGGTAAAGGTCTTTACCCAACCTTTCAAACCGTAACCACCTCTGGAATTGTGCAGACATTGCTCTTGTTAACAATTATCCCCTGAGTTAACTGTTAAAGCCATTACCTTATTTATCTGATAGCAGAAGGGTAACCTGTTGTGAACAAGGTTTAATTAAAGCCCCTCTGTGGGAATGAGCTCTTGTGATGCAAACTTTACATAATGTTGTGCGTGACTTGGTGGTATTTAAAGTGTAGCTCTAAAACATGAGATTACTTAACAGCTTTCCATTACTGTTTTGTAATTAAGAAACCTGTACTGCCCTTGAAAAATAGGATAAAAGCAGTACTGGGGGGCTAACAAGGTGACCTCAGATGATGTGTCAAAATCAGGGAATACAAAGTGAGTGTGGAAGAAGCAGTGACTGTTGGTTTTGTGGCATTTCACAGGCCATCGGAAGAAGATGCATTGAATGGTAAGTTTTCTTTCTGTTAGAAACAAGGTGAGAGCTTTTCATATAAGTTTGGGTCTTTTTATGAGAATATATTGAATTACTGGGAATTTGGAATTTAATGAACTCAGTACTCTAATTTTTATTTTTTTAACAAACCATTTATCATTAAGTGCTTCAGTTTTTATCCCCCCACCCCTCCAAGGTACTGAAGAGCTAAGTGCAGTATTTAATTTTCTGCACAGCACATCTTCTTCAAGCTCCAGTTATTTGGCAGGTGTTCTCTGTGTGAGGTGGTTTAGTACATAATACAGGTAGCAAACAGTATCCTTTTTTTTTTTTTTTTCCCCCTTAATCTCTTTTCAGGCATTGCTTCTCCTTTCAAGCCTATCATGGATATCAATTACTATTACTCAGGTCAGTCACTCTTATGAACTAATGTTTGTATTTTTATTGGCACTTACTACATCCTTAAACTTCAACAAATGCTGTAATTTTCCTCTAGCTGTAGAAAGAAATAACTTGATGAGATTATCACAGAGCATTCCATTCACTCCCGTGCCTCCAAGAGGTAAGAATTGTATTTCTTGTTGCTGGTTCACTGTGGTCTTTTGGGGAAGAAAATAAAAGCAAACCTTATATAGATTCTAATTTGGTTTGATCATTCTAATATGGCATGATCAAGGCAAAGTTCACACTCGCTCACAGCAAGTGTGAAACTGAAGTCTTAATGAACTAAAAGAAGTCTAGTCTGCCTTAGAACACCCAGAAATGTATATGAGTATGACACCTTTTCTAGGGCAACTCACTTGATTATGAAATGTAGATTTAATTATAGTTGTTCCTAGAAATGGTGATACAGCGATGATAATATTGTACTGACAGTTGTATAGCAAACTATTTTGAAAGGATTCCTTTAAGTTTCCTTGACTTGGATAAGCTTGTATAAACATCTATTCAGTGTCCTTAATGCTGTTTGAACAGTGTCATAAATAGCTCTAACGAGGAAGACAAAGCTGCTGTACTGTTTTGCAGCTGTGTGAAAAAAAAGTTGGAGAGGGGCCTTCCCATAGGGCAGTTAAAATTTGTTGTTAATTCAGGATGTTGTTAATGACTTCATATTGCAATGTGTTATAATCTAAAAGATAATAGGTTTCCAGTGCTTTTAATTTAAAACTTGGAAAATCCAATGCAGTAATTGCTTTGTGTGTTGTGACAGGTGAACCAGTCACTGTGTATCGGCTTGAAGAAAGTTCTCCCAGCATCCTGAACAACAGCATGTCCTCCTGGTCACAGCTAGGGCTCTGTGCTAAAATTGAATTTTTAAGTAAAGAGGAGATGGGAGGAGGTTTACGTCGAGCCCTCAAAGTAGTATGCACATGGTCAGAATATGACATCCTGAAATCAGGACATCTTTATATCATCAAGTCTTTTCTTCCTGAGGTTGTGAATACTTGGTCCAGCATTTATAAGGAGGACACTGTGCTACACTTGTGCTTGAGAGTAAGTTTTATCTTTGTCAAATATTAAACATAGACAGGCATTATTATATGTTAAACAGAAAACATTTTCCTACCTGAAAACTAGTATATACTTACTAGAAAAAGAAAATGAGCTCCATATGAGCTAAAGGGTTAAAAACTCTGCTCTGGGATGGCTTACTGAATCAAAGAACTCAAACCCTTAAAATCTAGACAGAATTTAAAAAGCAAGTAATCTGTTACACTGTCTTGGGGGAATAGACCCTGTTGCCACTGCCTGCTTGGCTCTTCACTGTTCCCTGGTCTGTCATGCAGCTCATGAGGGGTTTGCCTTGCAGGAAATTCAGCAGCAGAGGGCGGCACAGAAACTCACCTTTGCATTCAATCAAATGAAGCCCAAATCCATCCCATATTCTCCAAGGTGAGTGTGTGAACTGCCATTATGGAGCATGCTTTTGAAACAGGAGATTGCCTACAGGGTTAACAGATACATCAAATATATTAAGCCACTGACATATGGATATGTCTTGGAATATTACTGTGAATTTGTCAAGCAAAATAATCCTTGGCAGTATTTTCTATTGATACCTATTGCACTGATTCTAACCTAGTGTGATAATCTAAATGCTTTGTGTAATAGTTAAAAATATTTAAATTATTGGTAGGTCAAATAAAAATCTAATAGTAATGACATATTTGTAATTTGTTTTGGAAATACATTCATTAAGTGTGCTTTTTACTAGGTTCTTGGAAGTTTTCCTGTTGTATTGCCACTCTGCTGGCCAGTGGTTTGCAGTTGAAGAGTGCATGACTGGAGAGTTTAGAAAATATAATAACAATAATGGTGATGAAATAATCCCAACTAACATGCTGGAGGAGGTTATGCTGGCTTTCAGCCATTGGACATATGAGTATACAAGAGGAGAATTGCTGGTACTAGATCTGCAAGGTAATGTCCTTATTTTTAAATCGGGATTGGGCCAAGGTAAATGGATGTGGATTTTTCTCTTGACAGCTATTCCTCACAGGACTTGTGCTCCAGGCCTTTCACCAGCTCTGTTGCTCTAATGTAGCAAAAAATCTCACAGCAACATAGAGAATAGAAATAAATCTTTTCCTAACAAAATGTGCTATAAAAAAATTCTGGGTTTTGACACATTTGTGTAGTGCCAATTAGCTGTATTTATTCTGAACCATGTGCCAGATATTCTGGCTGTGGGAACTGCATAGGAAAATTTTCTCACAGATGAAAACTCGAGTCAGGAATTGTGGGCAGATGTAAAAAAAACAGGTGGAATAAATCTGAAAAGTACAAAGTGTGCATTTAGGAGCAGTTTTGTAAGGATAGAGAATCATGTATAGTTTGGGTTTGTTGGGGTTTTTTTCTGTTTATTTTCTTGGGGAAGCTGAGAAGTTATAGCTAAGGATTCCAATGCTTTTTAGTATTAATGCATTTATGTAATCAGAGATGTGTCAGGTTTAACTTTTTCTTCATATTCTGTCTGAAGGTGTTGGTGAAAATTTGACAGATCCCTCTGTGATAAAAGCTGGGGAAAAAAGGTAAGGTCTAAAAAAGACTGAAAGTAGTATAAAATTTTCTGTAGAGAGAGAACACATGCAACCAAAATTTCTGTTCACTTTATTTCTAAGGTCACATGATATGGTGTTCGGTCCGGCCAATTTGGGAGAGGATGCAATAAAAAACTTCAGAGCAAACCACCACTGCAATTCCTGCTGCAGGAAACTGAAACTTCCTGGTAAGAGCTGTGGTATTTCTTCTTCTGAAATATTTATGTCATGAGATGTTTTATGATGCGAAATGAAACTGTTAAGTCATGCTGTGGAGGGGAAAGAAATAACAAACAGCAGTTTTGTAACTGACCTTTGGGCTTCCCATTACGTGTATGATAAAAATAGCCTGTTCTTGACACTGCATATCAAGGAATTCTGCGTTGGCATATTCAGTTCTTAGATAGACTTTTATGCCCCATTGATTCTACTAGCTCAAGAAACAATCTAATCGTTATGATTTTGTTCTGTTTGTACAGATCTGAAGAGGAATGATTACACACCTGACAAGATGATATTTCCTCAGGATGATTCCCCTGAATTGACAATTCAGCCTGGAAGCTGCACCAAAGAATCTGACTCGGCTGGTTCTATTCGTCTGATGCTCTAATGATGTGACCAAATCCGTGGCTTCATTCAAACTTCATAGAACATCACAAAGTTGTCACTTATCTCTCCTTCACTATGATTAAAAGAAAGACGTGTCAAAAGAAGGATTACTGTCTTATAAGTGGGATTTTGGCTGGTCCATAATCTAAGGACCTTACAACTTGTGATAAGCATCTACAGAGCAGCATGGCAGCTGATCATTCTAAAGGTGGTATAATGACAAGTATTTAAGATGTGTTTTTAAAGGGGCTTTTTAGACAGAAAGTTTTATTTTTTATTTTATTTCGGTGTAGTGGAGGATTTTCCTTCTGTAGTCCTCTGGTGGGAAATATGCCTTCCACCAAAAGGATTCTGGTAGTTGAGGTTTTAAGGTAAAGCATTTGTCTTTTTGGCATTTGTCTTACTGTCAATGAGCAAACCAGGAGAAAGCACCTACCTCTGTAATGCCAGAGCATTGTTAGAGTGTTTTTGGAAGTGTTCCACTGTTTCCTCACCAGGTGTCTTTTAATCTGGCCTTTTGAAGAGGACAGAACCAA
The DNA here is from genome assembly GCA_013396655.1 of Campylorhamphus procurvoides. NCBI lineage: Eukaryota > Metazoa > Chordata > Aves > Passeriformes > Dendrocolaptidae > Campylorhamphus > Campylorhamphus procurvoides. The sequence continues at coordinate 1,900,290 of WBMV01007169.1, read as the reverse complement.
ATGAGGTGTATATAGGATGCCAATAGACTGAAGTTGAAGGTAGGAACTTGATCTGTTCCACAAGACAGAGTTTCCTGAATCAGGATTCATGCAGCTTCATGACTGTAAAGCTGGGCTTGGTTGTTTTTGTTTTGTGGAATAGAGCCCTAATTGTGCATAATGAAATTTCTTGTTTTACACATTTCAATTTTATCAAGTCACTGTCAAGTAGTAACAAAGCCATGATAGACTGGTATAATCATATTTAATAGAAGAATTAGTATGTGCTGGTCCAAATGAGTTGCCTTGTAAGAACACAAGTTGGAAGTGCTTTTCCTCGTACGTACGTAGTGACTGCTTCAGAAGCTCTGCCTTCCAAAGATCTTGTCAAACCAGTATATCGAAACCGAATGTACACATACCTTGTAAATGTATTTAAAATTGTGTAGAAAACATCCTTAATGTTATGTTATTTGTGGTACTTACTTAAGAGAGACTAGGGTTGGATTAGCATTGTGTAAAGTACGGGAGATTGCAATGCACCTTCATGCCAATAAAATGTAATTTAAGTGTCCCAAATATTGTTGAGCATTCAGCAAGAAAAAACTGTTGTCCAACTGAAGTTTCATGCTGCGATTTTTTTTTTTGTTATATAGGTACTAATTTGTAATTTTTAATTAAAAGGGCAGTATATAGCTCTATAAATTTTTTATTGAGTAGTGTATCTTATAGATACAGACCTAAGGCACGAACACAATAGCTGTTTAAATGGTGTTTTATGTTTGATGGGGAAAGGTAAAATGTTATAAGGATATAATACTGTATACATTTTGTATATCATTAAATCTTTAAAGAATCTAAAATAAATTTATTCTTGTTTACAGACTTCTGCTGTCCATCTCAGTCTGAAAGGTTATTTTTGGTGAATTTAAGTAACTCTCTTTGTGGAAAAGTAGACTTTGCCATGCTGGATCAAAGCAGTTGTTCTCCTTTGAGGTATCACAACTTTGGCCAACTTCGGAAACTAGGGAGGTAAAAAAGTGAAAACTGTCAGAGTAGACAAACATATGTGAGGGGATTAATGAGTAAATGAGACAAAAATAACTCTACAGTGTTTAATTAGGAGCTCTTTCTTAGATGTCTGACTGTATCTCATGCTGTTGCTGGGAGAGAATGGACAGATATTCAAGATGTATTTACACCTTTCGAATGCCAAGTAACAGGAACAGTTAGTTTGGAAGCGTGACTGGCTCTGCAAATTGGGAAAGATTTCTAGAGGAGCCTCTTGAAAATGCAACCAAATTCAGTGTATGAAATAGGAAAATCATTTTGAGAAAATTGCCAGTAAAACTTGAGGAAGGTTTTGTTTCCTGACAAAGACTTAAGTGCGCACAGTTAATTTTTACAGCTGTGTTACTGGTCTTCAGGAGTTTTGTGTGACTCATTTCTTAGCAAAATAAACAGATGGGACTCCTGTGTGAAGGGTGTGAGGGATGGTGGGGAGTGTTCCAGCTGCTCGGTCTTGCAGTGACTCAGGCCTGAAGCTTTTTCAAGACCAAAAGGAAGAAACATGATTGGGAAATGCCTGAAAGCCTTGGGGTGGCTAACACTGTGTTTGTCCATCTCCCTGGCGTGAGCACTGGGGTAACTGCACAACTTACAGCTGGAACTACATGAGAAGTGGGTGTGTATATTGAGGGGGGAGAAATGTTTAACTTTCAGAAGTGATCTGCTCCATGATAGCAGAAAAAATCATAAATGTCAAGTGTGCTTCAGGGAAGGCATTGCCAAAGTGTGGTGGCAAAGGGAAAAACAAGCTGGTTTGAAGGAGCGGCCTGGCTGTCTGGGCAGTGCCACATCCTGCTGGTGTTGGGCAGCAGGAACATCAAGATTATTCCATGAAATCTAATTTGAGAACTTCAAGTGTCACTCCTCTATTGTAAAATCATCAGTCTTGGAGTGCTCTATGAATAGAGAGCAAGTGTGATCCTTTAGCATTTAAATTTCCTTTAGATTACCAAAGAGGAGGAAAGTAGAAGCAGGAATATAATTCAAACCTTCTCTAATTATTTTTTAGTGAAAATCTGAAATCCTTCAGTGCCTTTCCTATTATAAGGGTATTTAAAGAGTATCTCTCACATAGGAAAGTAAGTAAGCTACATAATTTAATCTTTAATTAATACACCAAATTCAGCATTGTTGACTGCTCTCTTGAAGTATTTAGGTACTGACACATTTCAGAGAAAACCAACCCCAAATATATTGTGGCAAAATACACAGCTCCTGGGGAGCTGGTTTTTTTAGTTGCTGCTCAGCAGCAGTGATTTGGAAAAGGAGAGATTTGTTTTTTAGGCCTGTGACAGTGGTTTCTTACACTTTAATTCTTTGTGATTGCATCTCACATGTGCCATAAGACTTAACACTGCAGGAATTTGGAGAGGGGAAAAGCCTACAGCTGAAAACTTGGTAGTAACAGTTCCTATGGAATATTCCTAAAAGATCAGCTGGAAAAAAAGAGCATTTTTTACACGTAAAAATACTTCGGAAAAAATGCTGATGATTAAATCTTTCTTTTTACCATTAACACTTTTCCATTTTGTGGTGAGAGTAATGGTAAGTTAATTCTCAGCCCCAGAGCTTGCAGGAGCTAACACCCATGTGGGGTCCTGTTATGTTAAAATAGTGAAAATCTTGATTCGAATTCCACAAAAAGTTAGGAATAAACATGCCCAGTTCCATTGCATACCAGATTTTGAGTAGTGTTTGTATGGGGTGATGCTTTTGTGTCTCAGTTTGCAGATAACCAATTTGGGAGATTAATAGCAGTGACAGCTGTCCCAAGAGTGCTGGGAGTCGTCCTTTGCTTGAAGTTTAACAAGTAAGATAATTAGGGATTTTTTTAAATGGCATCCTGGGCCTCTTCTGTGGATATTTGTGACTTCCCAAATTGCACGTTAAATAGGGAAGACCTGCTGCTCTTCAGTGGTGTATGGAATTCAGAGATGAACTACACTATCTCGTTAGCTAATTAAAAGCCACTTCTCTGCCACTACCCTTTCTGGTTTTTCTCTCAGGAAAAGCTTCATAACTCAAACAGACAAATTTGGTGTGATGTTTTGAGGTAGTTGAATCTTTTTATGGTCAACACCAGCATCACTGCCCTTCCACCAGAGCGTATGAGCAAACATGGATAAACATGGGGCAGGCTGAAGCTCCCCACTCAGTGGAATGGGTGGATGCCCCTGTTTTCCCAAGGGTTTCTGCTCTGGGTGGCACATAGGAAGGATGCAGAGGCAGGTCGGGCCAGGCATGTTCCCCTGCACGAGGACCAACGTAACCAAGTGACATCACAAAAGGAATGGGGCAGGAATAGCTGGGGTGAGCTGGAGTGACAGAATACAACACAGGATAGAACACCCAGGGCACTGCTTGGCTTGTTCTATAGCAATTGCTGCCATTTCAAAGTTCTCAGAGTAGAGTATCAGCCTCTAAAAATTCAAGAACAGCAACATTGGTGAGCACCTCTGGGTGCTGTAGAATCTGTTCAGCTTCTCTGCTGCCTGACTGGGGATGGGGACAGTTTGGTCCAGGACAAACTCATGCAGCAAGAGAACAAATCTATGAAAATTTTCTTAACATAAGTAACATAACAAAAATCTAAAGAACAACCTGTTATTAGTAGCATCTGGACTGCAACCTATGGTTTTAGAAAATATATTAAGTACCACACCCCTGCAGAAATGAAATATATGCGTTCTTCAGGGTTAAACACTTTAGATAGCTATTTTGAGTAATTGGATATGAAGTCAAATACTGAATGGAATTTTAGGAATGACTCTAAAACCTCAGGTATTTAAATACCCCTTAATGATGTATCTCACCGTACTGGGAAGTGCTTAATGTGGGAGGTGGAAAGTCTTCACCACTGTATTAGCCTGATGAAAGTAAATGTGAATATAGTTTATAAAAATGATCCCGAAACAGTAGGCAATGCCTCCTGTGTTGCTTTATAAAAAGCATAACACAAAAAGCACGGTAGCATTTTAGATTTCCACTTGTTGTGGATTTTTTTCCTAGTGGGTGGAAGGATGGCTTGGAAATGGAAGTATTCCAGCAAGGAAGAGATGGAGGATCCGAACAGCCGCCACCCAGGGCTCACTGGCCTGCAGAACCTGGAAAACACGTGCTACATGAACGCTGTGCTGCAGTGCCTCTGCAGCCTGCCCCAGCTGGTGGAGTATTTCCTCTCGGGGCGCTGGAACACAGCCCTGCGCGTGTGAGTCGCTTTGCTTTTCACCTTGCACTGCTGTTCTCCTTCCAGAGGATACACATGTCCATGAGAGTGTGAGACACCACCTACCAGCTCCCCCATGGCAGACACAGACTGCCCACAAGCTGTCCTTTGAGACCTCAGGTTGTTTCCTTTCTGGGTACCTTTAGCGTTATGCTTTGTCATTTTGAGGGTAATACCTGTTACAGTCACTGCTGCCTTGATGATGGTTCCTACTGCTTTCTAGGATCCTGAGAGTCCTTCAAAGCCAATGACAGGCTGTCAGAGCTCTGCTGTACCTGTACATGTTTTCTAAGTTTCTGTATTGTGCTCCCATTTGAAGGCAGAGACCATTTTTCCACACTTTTCTGTGTATTTTTTCCAAGGGAGATTGGCGAGTCTGCAACTGCCTTTGGCTGTTTGATGTCCGATATGTGGCTTGGAGAGTTTGACTACATTTCCCCTGAAGCTTTTCATTCAGTCTTTGGGAAGCGCTACCCAACTTTTAGCAGGAGGACTCAGCAGGATGCGCAGGAGTTTCTGATCTGTGTGCTGGATGAGCTCCACCAGGCTTTCAGGGAGGTAAGAGCCCAGCTGTGGCATTTTGGGGACCCAAGTATTTCCCTCTGCATTTCAAGATTTAGCATTTCATGTAATAATTGCCCACCTTCTCTTCTGAACTCCATGATGGGGCTGCTAATAGTTGTTCTTTTCTACCTTTGTTCCAAGGCCATTTACACACAATTATTAATTTGCTTCTTGTCTAACGCTGCATCAAATTGCAACCCCAATTTAAATGAAAATGCTGTCTGTCACTTCACTGTCCTAACTCCTCCCTCTCCTTGCTATTTCCATGCTTAATATTCTACTTTCTCGTCTGCCTGAAATCTTCATGTCAGCCATGACCCCATGTGTCTTTCTCTTCTTCAGATCCACTGATAAAGAGCTTTTTGAGCAGTTAAATCCTGTCAAATGTCCAGATTGTTATATTTTTGCTTGTTTCCAAGAAAAGGAATTAAGCTTACTCTGCATGTATGAAACATCAAGAAAAGTATTTTAGAGCCCAGTTCTGTGATAAGATTAACTACTGGCCTATGCAGGCAGTGGCAGCACCCATTAACACCCAGTGGAGGCACTCAAATGGTTGCTTATTTACAGTTTGTTAATTTTTTTTTCTCCTGTATAGTCAAGCCGACACAGGGCCAGTACAGAAGCAAGCAGAGGGAGTGGCAGTGGCACATCTATTATAACACAGTTATTTGAGGGACAGCTCAGTTATGGTATCACGTGTCTGAAATGCAAGACCATCACTAACAGACCTGAGAGCTTCACTGTCCTTTCCCTGCCCATCCCTTCTAGCAGACTGTGCTCTCTGGAGGTATGACTGCCAGTACATTCCTGCTGGTTTCTGCTTCACATGGGAAGAGGTGGCTTAGACTAGTAAATGTTACTGAAAAGATGCAGGTGTTTAGTTACTTTGGTTTCCTGGGTGCTAATGGATAGTCTTGGATCTGGTCCCTAGAGAAGTGGTGTTTCTTCACTGGTCTCAGGACCACAGAGGCTGGCAGGGCTACAAGAGCAAGGCTCATGAGTTGCCCAGGGCATGAGGGATATCAAGATCTCTCAATAGCAACCATGAAGGTTTCTTACCCAAGTATTTCCTCTGCTGGGGGGAGAAAGGAAGCCAATGGCTGCTGCGTTGCCTTGTGAGTGTATTTGTAACATCAGCCTTCGTAATTCAGTTGGGAAAACAGCTCTGAAGGATGGCAAATTAATTTCTTACTTTGTTTAAGATCTTCAGGGGTGGAGGGAGATCTGTTGGATCAAGTGATTTTGATTTTGTTTCCCTTAACAGGACTGCCTTGAATGCTTCTTTCAGCCAGACACACTGACTCGGAACAACCAAATCCACTGCTACTGGTGTGGAACAAACCAAGATGCCACAGTAAAGGCCACCATCACCAGGGCACCACAGATCATTATTTTTCACCTAAAGAGGTATAGTCTAAACAGGGCAGGACATGGTCAGTTGTGAAACCAGCCAATTGTATTTGCACAGAAGGAAAAAATCACTGCAAACAAGTGTTTTTAGAACTTTTGATACCTGAAAGTTAAATGGGCAGTCACAGAAATATAATTAGTGCACGGCTTATACGGTCAGACATCCCTGTGAATCAGAGATCCTGTGGTGAGTGGGAGACCTTGTGACTTGGGTTCTAAGTGCAGGACTGACACAGAGTGTTTTTCTTGTCATTACTGCAGCCAAGACACTCTGGTTTTGTTTATCCCTGAACTAAATCAGGCCTAAACAACTGGGTATACTAAACAGAGAGGTGCATCAGTGTAAGAACTCCTGGATTAGCAGACTTCAGTAGCCACATGTGGCCAGATGCTGAATTTACTCTTCAGAAATTGCCCTTAACAACTTTCCACCTATAAAGTATTCTGTGATCATTTGGCTTCCCAGAACTATGTTATATAAAGTTATTATTTAACTTCCTGTTCAGCATCTGCTTTTCTCAACACACTCAGAGAGCTTGTGGTCCCCAGTGGCAGCCCTTGGCCACACTGTAAATATTTAAAAGTGCAGTGTTGTACTGCAAGTTGAAGAGGGATGGAGCCTGGCAAGAGAGAAGAGCTGACAATGGCAGTGGAGTGCAGTCCAAAATATTTAGGACACAGTGAGAGCAATGCGGGGCACCTTTTGTGGGTTTAGTGCATTTTCTGTCAATTTACTGCAATACAGAACATTAAACAGATCTTTCTCTTTCAAATGCTGGGTAGTCAGTTCTTGGTTTTCCCTTCCCCTAGGAAAGTCAGTTAAGGAACCACCACAGTGCAAAAAAAAGCTGAGGGTTATTTAAAATCGTTCAAAATTTCATTTTAGGTTTGCCTGGCAGGACAAGCACAGAAGAAAACTCTCAACCACTGTCTGCTATCCATTCAACAATCTGGATCTCTCTCCCTACAGCTCCACGTTTTTCTACAGCAATGCAGTGTACAGCTTGTGTGCTGTAGTGGTAAGCTTTGTCTTTCCTGCTTTTATTTGAAATGCTCTGCCTAATGGAGCAGATGAAGCCTGTGTTAGTTTGGACTTTATGTATAATGATTTATATTTTAATGTATGGGGTTTTTAATAAGTTTTTTTGACTTGCCATGGATATAATCCAGAAGAGAGAAGTTATCATTTCTCCTTCTTCCTCAACATCCCCATTTTAAAAGCATGCACTCCTGACACATAATAGCCTGGTTGGAGCCTCCTCAGAATAAACTCACAGGCTGATCTTGCATGCATCCTCTTTATAAATAAGGACTAGGTGGTCTTTTTTCCATTTCTCACAGCCAAGTGAAGCCCTCTTATAGTGACCTGTATCACAGTTAATAGGTGTGTTGTAAATACAATATTGCAAAATAGAAAAGCATAATCATAATTCGCTTGCTCTGTCATTAACGTTCCTTGCTGTAGGCCAGCGGGGGTTAGAATCCTCTTTCCCAAACTTTCCCAAGTGCAAACAAAAAATGACTGCCAATTCCTTGCTTTGCCTGTGAGGAGACAGAGCAAGACTCTGGTTTTAATAGACTGTTGTTTGTTACAGAACCACAGTGGGGATATAGATTATGGCCACTACACGGCATTCTGCAAGCACTCAACCACCAAACACTGGTACAGCTTTGATGATGTCCAGGTCAACAAGATCTCAGATTCTGCAGTGCAGACTGACACAGCTTACCTGCTCTTCTACACCTGTCAAGGCTATTGAGAAGCTGCTAGCACTTGAAAACCAACAGTGAGTAGGACAGCAACGAGAATTCACCAGCACCATCAGCCAAGTCCTATTTCATCAATAAACTACAGCATTTGCATTACTGATCATCTGTTGTGGTCTTTCAGGAAGTAAGTCCTAGAGAGAACAGTTACAGCCCCTGAGCCTGTTAAAGAACATGCGTCTGCTCCATTAGCACAAGGTCTGTTGGTTGTTTTCCATGCCCACCCTCTTGCACCCCTCAAAAGAACACAAATGTTGAGCATACAGATGCACTTACCTGAAAATTCCTGGGTTTCTGCTGGTTGTGTTGTTTTTAAGCTGCCTTTCAGGAACTGACAGCAGGATACCAAGGTGAAAGCACACAACCAGACCACGGAGGGGTTGTGTGTGTTTCAGAAGACAGCAGAGGATGAAGTGACCAGTAATATATGAGAAAGAGAAAGACATGATTCTAGAAATGTCATTTTTGTTCCTCTAGCACTGCAACCTTGTTTGCAGCTTGTAGGCTTCTAGAAAACAATCAATTAGGGTCTTAACTTCATCAGCAAGACACAGACAGGTAAAAGATCAGAATGTATGATAACAGATTTTTGAATGCCAGCTTAATCAGAGAGGGAAAACTAGCCCAAATCTATAGCAGGGAAATACATAAAATGCAACTAAAAGAAGTTTCTAAACTAATCAGTTCTATGCAAAATACTATTTTTTTTTCATCTGGAGAACATTTAAACTGTGTGAATATGATTCAGACTGTCATTACATAGAATCCTGACCATTACACCAAAAGCTGAGAATGAAAACACCAAACTCAAACATACATTTAACAGGATATATTTTTAAATCATTTCTTCATTAAGGTTTTTAATGCATGTGTACATGAAAATTTATATTAAAAAATTAAAAAGGAAAATCTTGTTTGTTTAGAATAACTCTGAAGTGCACAAATATTGACAAAAGCTAACAGAAAAAATAATACAGCTCTGCTTTTTTATTAAGTAGTGTTGCAATTACTTCGAGCTGGCAAATTAACACAGTCCTCTGAGTTGTAGAGATTCTCACAAAAAGGACAACATTTTATTATATACATAGTTCTGATGTGCAAGTATGCAATCAATATGTACACTTACATTCCTAACTGTTTACATCGTTCTAGAGTATTCACAGTAGAATCAAGCTTAAGGTTAGAAATGTGAAAAGGCCATTAACAGTGAAAGAAAAAAATAAACCAAGATATGCCTTGGGATTTTAAGACATTTTAAACTACTTGTTAATAGATTTCAGATGACTAAGCTAGAATTTAATTTTGGAGCAGACTAAAAATAGAGTTGTTTTTTAAATAAACGGTAATGCGCGTATGCGTGTAAATGGTTCCACAGATGGCAGTATTACCACTAGCATTACTCATCAGTCTTCTGATTGTGAAGCACTACTACGGACCAGAGCGAGCCTGCTTGCAGATGCACTACTGCAGCCATCCCCACACCTGGGACTGACTGTGGCTGTCAGAGTTTTGCATATTTATATGCATTCCCATGCCTGCTTTGCTCCTCTAGAGAGAAAACCAGTTTCCTTAACCCACACTACTTTACGTAGCCATGTCCACTGCTCGCTGTTCATAAGAAGTATAAAAGAGAATATATGCAGCTGAGGACTTCACCGACGACGCCGAGATCTCGGACACTTCGTGGTCATCAAACTTAAACCAGCGCTGTTTTGAAGCATTTTTGCAGTAGGCTGTGTAGTGCCCCCCATCCAGCCCACCATAATGATTCTGTGAATGTAAGAAAAGAATTAGTGGGCTCAAAAGCTGCCATTTCTTCCCTGATTAGGGAAATTATCTAGAATGTGAGATTTTTTTGCTAAATAACAATCATTCTTTTTAGAACACAACTTAATCTGAAACTGGGTGGGCAGCCTGGAAACCTGGATGAATCACACGTGTCATGAGTCACTGCATGAAGTCCAGCTCAATTTCAAAATGTGACACAGTTACTTACCGATACTGAGAACAGATTGTATCTCTTCAAGGTATTCTTTGGACCAATAACATACTGTGAAAGGTCAAGTGTTTCCAAAGGAAAATCTACAGAAGTTTGAAGCTTTTGTTTCCATCTTCCATCATAGGAAAATCTAGAGAATTAAAAAGTATAGTTAAAAGTTACAGGTTGTTCACAAGTAATTTAAGAATATTAAGCATATTTGTTTCCCTTTATTTAACCAGGATGTGACCTCAATTAAAGCCCCAATTTGGTTAATGTGTTAAACACACTGAGATGTTTTTTAGCAAAAATGAAAAGAGGTCGCTTGTAAAAGTGCTTTGTGAACTAAAGCCTTTAAAAGAAGAATCAGATGAAAATAGAATTTTTACAATGTTACAACTGGAAATAAATCCATAATTCTCTCTAATGAAAAATGGTCAGCTACTGTCCTGGAACAATCAATCTCCATCAAAGCCTAGTCACTTTGTCCTAATTTTCATCAATCACCATCTACTTACCGTTTCAAGTGCACAAGAAGAACTGGTGGTAATTTCCAAATTTCTATTTTTTTCAAAGAATCCCTTCGAGTTTTGCAATGACTACAGTAAAACCTATTGTTATCTGTGAGCTTCTCCTCTTTGGAGAACAATCTAAGGCATTCCTAAAACAAAATACAAACACAGATTGTGAATGGCAGGTGCTTCTGAAAGTGTAGCAAAAATGTTTGTTTCCTATTTGGTTGTTAACCTACATCAATTATTTGCATCCTACATTTCACAAAAATGAGGAAAAGTGAGTTAAATCTCAGTGTGGAAGCAAATTTTACTGCATATATGAATTAGCTGCAAGTCTTTCAAAATATACTGACAGTGTTCTGTTTATAACCACAAAATATCTACACTACGACCTACAAAAGCAAATATTACCCACATCTCTGCTACTGCAGCTTCAATGTTTCTATCCTGCTTGTATTTTAAAAGTTTTAAGGGATGGCCTATTTTTTAAACTTTTGAAGAATTAAAAATGGTGAAGGTTCAGATCTGTTCGTGTTTCACATTAGTGTAAATTAAGCTGAAATGTTGACCAACCCCTCCAACAAGAGAATGAGCAGAAGCAGCACCACAATGATGTCACAGAGAGAAGTGTTTCTGCTTCAGGAGCAGTTTCTCTCTGGTTCCACTGTACCTGCAGAGTGCATTTACTGGAGGATGCGAGTGGTAAGGACAAATACATGAAAGCCTCGAAGGTTCGGGACTTCTTGTGACACGTGAGACACTGCACAGTGGATTTGAACTGGCCTTGGAAGAGTGCCACAATAATGGACTCGTTGAGCTGTTTGTGCTTGTGCCAGGCTAGTTCTGCTGCTCTGAAGTCATCAAGGTGATCATTGTTTTCTTCCTTGTATCTTTTCCTGTTGTCAGCCTGGATAACAAAGTTTAAATACCATAGCAATATATTAACATTTATATAAATCAGAAGTTTCATCTATAGGCAAGCATACTATTAAATATTTTCAAGTATATTTAAACATGTCAGTGTAGCCATCCAGCTCTTATCTGCAGGGCTCCCTTGAATATCTTGTACTGTTTCATACTAAATTCCTGATTTAAGTCTGAATACTCACACTTCTTTCTATTCAAAGTTGTAGTAATAACCTTCTAATAAAATAAGAAGGTATTTTTAAACTTTATTTCCCTTGATCATCTGATAGATATATAATTTGTTGTAAGTGTATCGCTTACTTTATTTAAGTCTTCATGCAAGCCATCCATTAGAAAGAGAAGCAATTCTTGGGAGTCCTGTTGGCTATATCCTGCAAATTGGTCATTAATCTTCCCAATTGTAATTTTGAAGTCTTTAGGACTGATATATTTATACTGTCCTGTCCATAAAGCTTTCATTATTACACCAAACTCTTCAGCCACTTCACCTTTATGCCCCAGGAAATTTGACCTATAAAATTAAAGACAAAAAAAACTGTGAGCCTTTCAAAAAACTGGGGTTTAGTATTACTGTTTTAAATTCAAGACATTATCCCAATTTCAAAATAATTTATTTAGACCAAAAAAATCGTGTCTGTTAGACTGACCTAAAATTTTTGTCTACATTGGCACTGTAATTGGATTCCATATTCAAGATGGCGGGTACAGTTGTTTTCAGCTTGTTTTGTAAATTACTATTTAAGTATTCAATTTGGTTTTAGAAGACTCTACTACCCTTGTATTTATGAATGTGATGACCACAATTTAATTATGACTGTCCAGTAAAACCTGTTTAGTGACACATATGAGTTTTGAAAACGTTATGGCTCCTTAAAGTTACCATTTGTCTTCTACTTTAAAAAACAACCAAGTCCCCATTAGGCCCTTAACTGATTTTTTTGAATTGGCAAGTAGAAAGGCAGGTAAGAGATCGTTACCTGTTGATATCATCCTGATACAAGTTTCTGTTAAAGTAGTCAGCCAGGTGAGGGGCATTGCACAGACACTGTAATATGGAATTCATATAGCACGTGTTCCCAAGGTTACGGAGTCCTGTGAGAGCTGGTCCCGATCCCCCAAACACAGGATTAAGGTTCCGAATCTGCGAGGCAGAGAGTCTGGAAATTTCTGCTTTAGTGTAACAGATGGGTCTGTAAAGAAGGAATTATTTTTTAGGAGGCTCAGACTTGACAAGTCTGTGCACATAAACTAAGAGCCACCCCACCTCCCCCCCCGCCACCCTCAGGGACTGAGCTATCCTTGCACAAGATGTCATCAAATTTACAATTATTTAAGGTATTCAAAATCAGTCAATGCAGGTGAGATATCCATATTCACTGGCCTATAATAAGATTGAGTTTCAGGCTCCATCAGTTGTGGGATTTAGAAAATATTACTGAATTTTGGTTGGTTAACCACAAAGAAGTCTGATGTGCCATCATATTGCATGAGTTGTGATGTAACTTATGGAACATACTTATTGTCACGATTGACTGTGGGAGTTACAGGAATTCTTTTCTTCTCTTCATCCTGAATGGCTTGGGTTATATCTGGGGAAGAGTAGGAGCGCTTCAGTTTGGAGTGTTCTCTCTCTCGTTCAACAGTCACCTGTGGCTTGGGTTTATGAGTTGGAGGGGTTGATGGAGGAGTGGATGAAGGAGCCATTTCTGGTGGATACATATGAACAGTATTTGTTGGCGAGTGATAGTAACGAAAGGTTCCAGTGATTGGATCCAGAAACTTGGGGAAAAAAAACAAATAGTTTCAAAAACATGTAAAAATGCATCATTAACTTACTTACCTACTTATAAATTACTGTAAGAACAGTGGATGAGTTTTTCAGACATTGGGATGTTAACAATCGTGACTGGCCTCAACATTTAATAGATTAAATTTACTGGACAGGAGCGCTCTCACTGAAATGTCTATTAAACAGCAACTGCTTCATATCAGGAACAGCAGATGAACTCTCCTAGTTTCATTACAAACAATATTGAAATTCAGAAAGTAACCATGTGGAAGTTGAAGGGGAGTGAAAAATAAACAAGTTCTAACTTAGAAATAAGACAAAATTGAAATGCAGGACAAAACTACACAAGACAACTTGATTTTAATATCAAAAGAGGAGTTACCTTTGCCCAACCTGCAGGCAGCCCTGGGATTATCCTTCCCATTTCTTCACTTCGTGCTCTCATTAATGGCTCCCGCTGAGACTAATGAACAGAGAGAAGGGTAAGGGACACACAGGTACCTGTGCAGAGCAACAAGCTGCCTGTGCCTTCCCTAGGGAGTTACAAGGAAGAAAGCCTTGATTATAGCTGGAAATACAACTTACTGTAACAGTAAGTTATCACTCAATCTAACAAAACCCGTTTGTTGATAGTTCAGTATTATAAAAGTCTCAAGTCTCAACTGCTTCGCTAAAGAATTAGGAAATATTAAGAATATGTGCTTTTGTTAAACACATAAGGATGAGCTTTCCTCCCTCTCAAAGCAGCATGCGAAGGAATGTGCATGAGATGATGAACACATGTAAAAGACTTGTTAATGCCACCAGGAACAGATCTAGACTTCTAATGAAAGCTTTAAGTACTTTTTCAGATGAATATGACAAATGAAAAAAGCAAAAAACTAGCTGTAAACATGGCATAATATTTTCTTAAGATGGTGACTTTAAAAACTGAAATGAGGTGGAATTTAACGTAATAATCATAAAGCATCTGTGCTTGATTATTTTGGCCACATACAATACATTTGTATTTACTTTAAGTCTTTCAGTATCTTGTTCAGAATCCTCTCTAAGGGGTCCTGGCTTTTGAGCTCCACTGTCTGGTTGTCCTTTAACCCCAGTCTGCTGTAAAAGATTTTGAGAGAAGGCTTCAATTTTCATCTGGCATGTCAGTAAAGAATGCTGATAAAGCAGTCATACTTTCTTTTTTGGCTCTTCAATGCACGTGCCACAACAAAGTGGTTAAAACAGGTCATTTTTATTCTTCCTAATCTATTATAGGCAACTCACTGGAATGGTTTTTGTAGCTGAATGTTGTATTACAGTCTGTTCTGTAGTTTCAAGAGCTCAGAAATATAGAGGTTCCATCTACACTACTTTTCCCCTAAGAGTTGAGGGGTTTACAGTTTGTTTTAAAATTTAAGACTTTTTTTCCTTTTGCTCCTCACTGTGGCCATGAAGAAAGGCAAAACTGTGAAGTCAATATGAATTTATTTTATCAAAGGCAATCATTTAGGGATTATGTGAAGTTGCTCTGTCAGTCAAAAGCTCATGGACGACTGTGCTAAGGTTGCTCAGGAAGATTTATTTTGGCTTCCTTGTGCATTTGGATTAAACAAGCATCAGAGTTTGATCAAATAACAACTGCAATTGCAAAAGCAGAGAGAAATGTCCTAATGCAAGTTCTTGAGAAATGGTTTTAAAGACGTGTTCCATTGTTAACTCAGCTTCACAAATGGCTCCTGTGTCATGATCAGATGATTTCTACACTCTGAGAAATTTTTTTCAAGAATGAGGAAAGAAGGAACTGTGGCAACCCCCCAGAGATTTGGAACTGGACTGTTCTCAGCAAAAAATACTAGATTAGCATGTTGCTTTGCTTCCTGTGCCAGGAAACAAAATCCTGTTCTGTCAGCATTTATACAGCTGGGGGCACTAAAGTGTTTGTTAAGACAACATCATTCTGTCCCTAACAGTGTAATAATATACAGTACTGGGCTGGTACAAGAGATAAAATACAACCATGGCTCTGAAACAGAAGGCTGCAGCCTATGAACCATCATCCCTTCTAGCTCCGTGTCAGTGCAAGTTTCATTATCCTATGGGGACTTCATGCTGCCCACCTACAAACAAGAAACAAGGCTGTCTTGGAAAAAAACCATCTATTTGTGTGTCTGTTTTTACTCTCTCCTCTACTCCTATGTAAAAATCACCTAAATAAACTTCAAATTATGTATTTAAAAATTTTAGATTGATACTAAACTATTCAGGATGACTTGAGTGCATAACTACTCCACATTTGATGGTGATTTTCACTGACCTTGCCTGAAGCAGTCACAAAGGTCGGAGATGCATCACCCAGTGCCCGTCTCTGTGTTTCTGGTGTTCGAGTTCCCTTTTCTCTTTCTTCCATGGATATTTTGTCAATCTCAATCCTTTTTGCACCAGTGTTTTCAGGGTCATTTTTATTTTGCTTTTTTGCTTCGATTGCTTCTCTGCGTACTCTTTCTTGTTCCTTTTCCTCCTGTTCTCTTTTTATTTGGTCATCCCTCTCCTTCTGGTCTCTGTCCTCTTTGGATTGCTGTAGCTTTTCTTTGTGTTCCTTTTCTTTCTGCTCTTCTTTTGCTTTCTGTTCCTGTTGTTCTTTCTCTTTTTGTTCTTGTTCTTCTTTCTCCCTCTTGAGCCTCTGTTCTTGTTGCCTCTCCCGGAGTTCTTTTTCCCGCCTGTTTTTCTCTAACAAAGCAGCAGTTTCTGCATGTACCTGACTCTTTTCTTCTTCAGTCAGAACAATCCTCCCATCCCGGCCTGGCTTTGTGGAGCGGTCTGGAACCACTTGTCCATTCTCAACAGGCTGGCTCTCACTGCCTGGACCTGGAGCTTTTGGTCTGTTATCATCAGGGATTTTTAGGGAAGGCTTTTTAGTACGATCCACCTGTAACACAGGTGTAGAACACAAAGTGTAGAACAACAATTCACTACAGCTATTGCTGCTCTGTTAGCTAAGCTTTTTCTAAGTGAGATTGGTAAGAGAATAAAGATAGTATAAAGCTGACTTCTGCCAGAGAGAGTGATCTTTCAATTTCATTAAATCTGGTCTTGTTAGTAGAATTAGGTACTCAACTTCCAGATGTGAGATAATCAGCAAGCCCTACAGAACCATAAGCACAGCATTAAGCACTGATTACCACAACTCTCTATTTTCAAAGCTTTCAAAGGTGAACATTCTAGGGCAATCAGGCAGCCTAATTTGGGCTTGGCCCTCTCAATCATGTGACAGAACATGTGCTTAAGGCAGATCTGCTTGATGGGAAGGAGTATTTAAGAATGGCTTATGCTCAGAACTAGGACAGCAAATTGGTTTTGATGCTGAAGTGAATGTTCTGAAGAAATAAAAAAAATCATCTGGTTCAGGAAAAAACAGAGGTAAGGTCTTTACATTTTACAATTTAAGTCTCTTAGCTGGAATCTTTATGTAAAGCTGTATCCAGAAGGGGGAAATGAACAGCTTTTAGCCTTGTCTCCTAATGAGACAAAGAACTCTACAAAGGTGTTTTTAGAAAGTTTTATTCATGTGAAAGGAAGGAACTCCCACTACTAGGCCAAGGGTGACAAGCCACCAATATGGTTTCTTATTTGAAGGAAGATAGAGATGCCAGAAAGCAGACCTTTGGAATAGCCAAGGTAAGCCATGTCCTAACTGCCCTCTCTGTATTTCATCCTGTGTGTTTTGAGTAGAAAAGTTTGCATATAGACTTTCTGAATTAATGGTGACCTTCCATTTTTCAAGTGCTCATATAAAAATATTCACGAGAAGTTCTGCAATCCTGTTAAGTAAATTTAGTTTGATAGAGTTCTGTAGATCAGTGACCATGGCTTCACAGCCCACCAACAGTCTCTGTACCAATACGCTGCTGTACAAGGCTTAACCAAATGTATTGAGTATGTTTGCTTGTGATTTCGAGTTCTGCATGTGGTGGGTCTCTAACAGATTAACCATACACTGACTCTGAAAAAAAGGAACACAGCTTACCTCAGGGATACTTCTAATTGATACTGGATTGACTACAAATGAACTGTCAGATTTTGGAACAGCAGCATCCTGTATGTTTGATTTGTTAAGTGATTTTAGTCTCTCTTCCAAGTAATCTCCAGTTTCTTCATTTTCAATTGCTTCTGTTAGGGATGGCTTTACAGCAGCAACAGGTGGAACAGAAGCTGGCTCTTCCAGAGATGGATATGTGAAATCCACTGCAGGAGGAGGGAAGCATAAGAGAGCTCTTAAAGCAAAAACACAAAAGGAAAATAAAGCCCCATGTTCCAACCCAAAGTTTAGTTTTCAGCCAGAACAAGGCTTTGCCAGAAACATCTGAATGAATTAAAGATACATTCAGTAATTACAAATGCTTGGTGGGATGTTATCTTTTTTACTTACAAGAAACAGTCACTGTCTCACTCCTGCCATGCTGGGGTGGAGTTACTCTGGCATTTGTTGTATACTGAGGAAAGCAAAGGAGCCAATTTTCATAACCTCCTTCTAGAATTAAAGGTTCATTCTGCAATATAGTTTTGCTTTCCCACTGTATGAAAAAAGAAGTTTGAAGTTAATTGATTTAATAATAGAAAGGAAACTTATACAACTTCATAGTGTTGTTGAAATTTCTGTGTCTTTAAATTGAGAGGTTACTTTTGAGATTTTTAAGTAAGAATCAAAGAGGCTGTAAGGCTGCAAAAACAGGGATCCTCTTGGTGTCTGGAGGCTGCACAACACAGTTAGGTTCCTGGACCTACCAACAACAGGGTGTGAATGTTTCCAGTACAGAAAGAACCACTTATTGCTTCAAGTAACAATCCTCTATGCAGAAAAATATTTTTACTATAATATTTGCTTCAGTTTCTTATCTGGGAAGTTTGCTGAGTGGTTAGTGCTTTAGAAAGCATAACATTAACTTTCTGAAAACCCCTTGAGAGTTCAGGCTCTAGACTGCCCTCCTCCCGACATCCTCAAGCACAGAGCCCTCAGAGGATATTCGGTGAAGCAACAGACGGGGAACTCCCTGAACTACCTCTGAACTCCAGTCTTGAATGTTCAGGTAACACAAAGATGTGCAGTTTTCCACAAGAGCCACCTCTATAGAAAGGAGGGATAACACAGCCATAGCCAGAGTTTGACTTGAAAATGTTGGGCATTTGTTTACTGTGGAGTCTATTAACTCCCTGCATTGACGAAGCTCAAATTTAAATTCATGTTTATCTAGAAGTTATATTCAATAATTCAGAAAAGTTAACGATGCTCAAAATATTTCTGGAGCTTCCCTCACTGAAGCCCCTCCACTGCAGGACGTGTCTGGCTGACAGTACTCCAAAGCAGCTCCCTTTCTTCAGCCTGCCTGAGCACGGGGCCAGCATTTCCCACAGATAAGGAATTACAGTTCCTAATACAGGAAAGAAGGTGAGTGTTTCTGGCAAACAGTACTAAGCACTTTCCCAAATAACTGTCAGCCAAGAACTCTTTAAGTTGATGAGCTGGTTATTGAGGAGGGCAGTTGAATCACTCTGCTGTTTATCTGTTTAACAAATGATACTGTCCTCTACTAGAGCACGAGCACAGGAACAGGAAACTTCAGGCTACACTTGTGCTACCCAAGTAAGCAGGCTTTGAAAACTGAACCAAGATGCTTGCCTGAAGTGTCATTAAGGTTTCCATATACTTTGTAAATACAAATGCTTTAAGACCTTCTTATTTATCGAGATGATTAATGTAAAACATAGAACTTGCCAACCTTAAACAGCGCATCTTTCAGGCTCTGAAGAGTCGTTCCCAGCTTTAAGTCTTCAACAGAACTAAACCAGTCTAGCAGTATAACATAATGGAACTGTCCTCTCCTCTTCCACGGATCTCTAGAATCCTCTGGGAGTCTAGCTTCAATCCAACTAGCAGTAATTCTGAAATTTATTAACATGTATTTAAAGACAAATGTACAAGTAACATTTTGTTCAACAATATACAATCCATATATATTTCTGTGCTTGAATAAAATAAATATGCTTTGTCTTGAAGTCAGTACCAGCAAGAACAGAGCTGTCCAGATACATCTTACCCACTGGTACACAGCAGGAACTTTGAAACTAAGTGTACAAGCTCTAAAAGCCTGTAATTTTTAATAAAATTAAATATTTTGTTATAATATAACATTATTTCATACCCAGGACTGATAGCTTCTTCTGGGACACTGATAGATCTTGGAATACAGGATTCCTGATAATCCTTCAATTTTCGAGCATCCATTATAATCAAATCAACATTTTTGTCTGACATCATTGCAAACAGTTTCTCAGGTGTGACTGCACCTTGAAATAGAGAAGCAATTGGATGTAAGAAGCTACATTATAAATGGAGATAGCTATGATATCTGACTGGTGCAATCAAGACTGCAAACAGAGGAAAAAAGAATAAAAAGTCCCACAGAGTCATAGAGGTAAGACATTACAGCATAAACAAATGGGAGCTTTTGCTCCCACTGCTGTAGTGATTAGCACCTGATCTGCTAAATTAGACAGTATTGAACATTTCAGTGATAAACTAATTTAACTTTTTGTGGTCTTGTTTAAATTGAGCTACATAGCCAAGCATTTGTAAAATACATGCTGCAGATGTTACTGCAAGAACAAGAAGCAGAAAAAAATTTTATTTAACAAAGAAACATTTCAGCCTCACCTAGATTTTTCTCATCAGTTGAGGAGATGTTTTTCTTTCTAACTTGATCACTTCAGGACTAGTTCAGCTTTAGTTATCAAACAGTTAAAAGAACTAACTACAACCTTCTAAGTTCATAAGTGAAGATGACTGCAATACAGAGCTTAATTAATTATTTGCTATAATTGAAATATAGGATACTAGAATTTAATCAAATTCTGTGAAATAACTCCTTGAACGACTTGCAGCTGGTGAGGTGATCAGTGCACAGTCATATGGAGACCTTTTTCACATATGTGTGAACATTGCATTTCTTACCACTCAGTGTGTCAGACTGATCCTTTCTTTCTGGTGAATGCTTCCTCTCACCATTGATCTGTGTTTTAAGGGAAAAAATAAAAGATTAATATGTAATACTCAGAACCAAAGAGGCCCACAGATAGTGACTCTCACAGAGCTTGAAGGAAACTGGTCAGACTAAGGCACAGGAAGGAACCTAGCACAGGGAAGCTGCGTCTGAGGATATGTTGACAAACATACTAAAAAGATACTAAGGTTGCTGCTCTGCCTAGACAGAAAACAGTTAAAAAGGCAATACAACCTCTAGGACAACATCATCTACTACATGAAATTTATGAAGTATTTGTTGAGAAGTGACTTTGTTTCCACGCTACTGCTGCTAAGTCAACCCTCTCCTAAAAAGGAGATGTTATCTGTAACATCAGTTTAATACCATTACCTTGGGTTTCTTGCACGAGCTAGTAACAGTATAAAATAGACTGAGCTTTCTTTTAAAGTCAAATTCTATCTTATGCAAGATTTGGAGGTTGGTAGGACTCAACATATTCCAAAGAAATATCAAAGAAGGGTTATTAAAAAAAAACCCCACCATGATTCTGAACTGGAAATAGCTAATAGACACCAAATGCTAGATTGAAAGTATACATTTAGACTGAATTAGAGAGTTTGTAAACATCTTCAGTTACCCTTTGGCTTTTTCCTTTAGAATCCACAGCACTTTCTGAGTTTTTGGATGAGCTCTTTCCATCATCTTTTGGTTCTTGCTTTTTCTGCAGCTCTTGTCTGTCCCTCTCTTCGAGTTTTTTCCGAACTTCAGCTTCCTCGTATCTATTGAGGAAAAAATGTCTCTTTTTTTCAATATTGTTATGGACTAACAATATTAGTACCATCAGTAATTGGATTAGTAACATCAGAATCACTAAGTCTTCGGGAAGAAATTAAAAAAAAAAGTATTTAAAGTTAAAAAAGTTAAAGTATTGTCGGTTTTTGTATTCCAACAACCCCCATTTTCCTGCATGGCCTTATTTTTCCCACTTTTGGGTTGGTTTTCCTATTCTAAAATCCTGTTTTGAGTCCTATTTCAGGGCCACTGCTTGTAAAGCTGTTTTTTTCTCTAAACATGGGGTCATTCTTAGCTATGGTATCACCAAATGTTTTTCATTTCCCACGGGAAAGGGCAAGTACTGGTGACTTACAGGTAAACTTCAATATATTACAACTGTCATCCAAGGGATTTCATTTTGTTTTGCATTGGAGCCACTTAGGAGTAAATTAGCTCAGTTATCTAAATGTCCTTTTCCTAGGAAGTCAGACCAGAACTACCTCTGTGATAGCAGCCATCTTCAGAATCTAAGTAGACTCCATAACAGCATTATGTGCCTGGTGCTTGTTTCTAACACTGGGCCTACAGAGAAGCCACTGCAAGAATCGTGGTGGACCTGGGTCTTGCAGACAGCTGTCCCTTCCACAAAGTCTCAGACTTGACAATTAACCTCCCAGCCTTTTGCTGTTGGAAGGACAATCATGGTATTGTAAGTCAGTGACCCCAAACTACAGCTTTTAGATCATCCACTGGAGGTTTGTATAGTCCCAGCACTGTTAAATAGCATTTGCTTATATTTAATACAACTGAGACGTTTAAGGGTTACTCGGGATCCATAAACCAAAAAAGAATGTTTTGAACTAATGATTTCGATTACTGAACCAAGTAGTGAAACATGAACACTGAACTGTTTTAGCAATTCCTCATTTTAATCAGATGTTGCCTAATCAGAGTTAAAATAACAAGGACAATACAGCTGTATTTCATATCAAAAAGTACTGTGTTAATAGACTAGAACATTAAATCAAATTCTGCCTCCACGTTTACTTTGCTAATTAGCCACTAATAGGAAGGAGGCAGCAAGTCTGTAATTTTTATTTTTTAAGTAGGCTTCTTGATTTGGCACAGGCACCGTAAGTTACAACAGAGCATTCTGTTCCCAATTTGAGTTAATGACACTAAAGCATATTTTGGATTTTAGTTAATTTGGTCAGTATGGAATATTTGCCCATCAATTTCCCATTTATACCTCTGAAGTACATAGTAGGTCATTCATGTAGGTTTCCTGCTCCTATACAAGTGGTGTTTCAGCAGGTCCACTTTTAGTTAATAATTAACATTCTAACTATTTGCTGGCCTGCTGCCTGGGGAAGAAATTATCCAAATAATTTCCCTGAAACCACTTCTGTAGTTACACAGGAGTCATGTTTCATTTCTATTCCCTTTAAATATTTATACATTTTACCCAGAGTAGTTGAGAAATTATTCTGTTAACTTCAAAACTCTGTTCCTTTCATAAAAAGCCGTAAGTTACTAAATAACGAATCTCTAAATTTTGGGTTTCTATAATTCATCAGTGTTTACTCTTACAGTGAATTTGTAGCTCTGTTGAATTGTAAGATCAACTAAAATCCAAGAAAAATCTAAAGATTATTTCATACACAGTATCATGAGACATCTTTGCAAAGCCCTCTTCATACATGCACAACTACACTCTTAATTGTTCACTTAAACTAACTTCAAAGATTAAGCACTTTCAAGGGCATAAAATATGCTTTCACAATAATACTTGGGAGGGACACACAGGAAGGGAAATGTGCCCAGCTGCAAACTTAAAAGGGCAAGAAAGAGTCACTAAGGGTGCAAGAAGCAGATAAGGCTGGAAGAAAGACATACTGCACTAAATATCACCTAAAGATGGACTTTACCTTGTAACTTCTTACCAACACAATTTGGTGGCTTATGGCACAAAGATGTAACTTGACAGTTGTCATTCAGATACCCAAAGTCCATCAGCATCAGCTTGGTTACATAGTGGCAAAACTATGCATTCCATACACTGGCTGCATATGGCAGACAAAAAGTAAACTATATCCACACTAGGAGGACTTTTTAACGTATCTGATTATTAGGAAGTCATTACTAGATTTGGGTTTAGATGACCTTATAATTAAGGAGGAAACTGCTCTTGAGCATCTCTACTGTATATATCATTTAGATCCTGTGGGTTCTTTTTATTAGTCAATGAATAAAATTAGATGACAATGTCAAAAATTATAGTTACTAGGAATTAGGAGACAAGTTATTGAAGTGTGTGACAGCAAAAATTATCTCTATTAACAGACTTCAAGGGATAAACAATTTTAAGCTCTCAAGAGTTTTGGTTATCTATGGTCTACTCAAGGGCAATTATTACTAAATAACATGAAAAACTGAAATTGCACATGTACAGGCTTCAGGTGTTATCAACTGTGTTCACGTACCTGAGTTTAAGGCTTTCTGACAGTCTCTCAGCTTCTTCAATAGCTTTTTTTAAATTTGTAGGTCCCAGAATTGAATGAAAATAATCCTAAAATTACAAGCATCACATCACATATTAATAGTACAGCTTAATAATGACTACTTGTGTGCATATCAAGAGTCACTAATATACAGAGAATTGGTATTATGATATTAATACGAATAAAAGGAACTGGTTTGAATCAAAAGATTTTCATCTCAAACATGAGTTTGTAAGTAAACTTGTTTTTATAGCACTTACAAATAAAAGGCAACTGCACCAAAAAATGTCTGAATGGGAAAGATGACAGGAACACCTTTCCATGAAAAAATATTCACAGATCTGACAATTTATATACTATATGTATTAAAAGCAGACTGTAAAAACAGTTAACAACAGACTTGTCAAAAACAGAAAGAAAAAAAAGCGCCATAAGTAACCCAGTTTACTCAATACCAGTGTGATCCTTTGAATGTGTGTAAGTGTAAATCTCTGTGCTTCTACTTTTACCAATGCAGAGGAGGTCAATCAGAAAGCTTTTATACCTGTTGCTGCTTAAAATCAGGTCTCTTTTTAATAAAGTTATAAACAGTCACATATTTCATATATAGGATGTAAGCTTTTTCTTCATCTCGGTCCAATCTGCTTTCTTCCGCTGCCTTGAAAATCTTAAGGGCACTCTGCACATAACTGAAAGCAAAGAAGAGGAGTGAAGCACACAAGTGTTGACTTGTCCCCAAATACCTTTTCATTACAAGATGCCATTTTAAGTGTTTACAGCCTCTGCTAATTTGATTTTACCATCTTAATACAAGGTTTTCATTAAACATGAATTACAATCATGTTCCTCCAAATAATGTTTATTTTTGCTACCTTGTTTACTAGCCTTGCTTAAAGTCTTCCATAATTAAATAGCATACTGAGATAAGGAAAGGAGTACTGTTTCCTTCTAAGAGTAACTATTTTAATAGGAGAAAATAATTCATAGTAAGGCAAAATGAAATCATTGATTATCTCAAAATGCTAGAGGCAAAGCATTTTTATTCACACATTTGCTAAAGTTTTTATCATTTTTAAGAATTTTTGTTTATGTAGCCTTTCCCCTGAGTATGAAAATTTTCAAGGGCATCATGGTCTGTCCAAGTCATGTTTTGGCAGTATGCATATTCTGTGTGATAATTGAGATCTGTACACAAGACTATTAAAGACTTTAACAGAAATAACTGAGGACATTTAGATCCACAACAAATTGGTTCTGGAACCACTAATATTCTTAATGTTAATTCAAAATCAATTATAACATACATACCTCTTTGTACTTGTCTTTTCAGGTTTTATTTCTGTCTTCTTGTTGAGATCTTTCAGTGAAGTACAGAGATATAGCTCCTTAGGTACAGATGCCACAGCAGGCATGTTAGTGTTGTTACTTATGTCCCTTCTAGGATGGTACAGCTTCTTAGAAGTTTCTATCAGTAATTTTCTGGAGGGGAAAAAAGGTAGGAAGAGCCTAATTATATTCCAATGCCTTTTAATACAGTTCTAGTTACCTGTGTGGGTTTATTACCTATCCTATTTCACTTTATGGGAGCTAGCACTAGATGCAAACAGAGTGGCTGAACAGTTAATGGTATAAATTAACACTCCCAAAGTGACAGAATTGTTTGAAACCACTCTAGGTAATTTATCAAGGATATCCAGTAATAAGCTGCTAACGGAAGAATAAAAAAATAAGTAAAGAAATGCTGACTTAAGAATGTTGAAAATAATTGTATCCAGCAAATTTATGCTACTGGAATGCCAGTAAGTATATGACAAAAAATTAGCTGACTTCTCTGTCCTCTGCAAATACACACCCCCTTGGAAATGGGACTTGTGATGTCTTGGTAAGAGAGAAACTGAGAAAAGCAAGGTTGCTACAGTTAAAGCCAACTTGAAACTTCTTTTCTTCAGCTCCTTGGTGCTATTGTTTTTCTGCTTTCATTTCAAAGTGCTCTTCAGGTAGCCCTGAAATAGTTAAGCAGAGTTTGGCTAGAAGGAACTATTACATCATCCCATTGACATGCTGCACAGAGAAGTCCATTAAGTCTCCTGCAGATAGTCTAACTAAAACTCTTTGCATCTAATACATGGTAAGCTATTTTAGCCCTTGGGGGTGGTGGGGGAGGAACTGAGCTCCCTCACAAGTAAGTGGTGAGACATTAAGATGTGAGCAATACTGAAGAAACTATGGGGAACTCCTTAGAAGAAAGGGACTCTGGTGATTCCAACAAATAAATTATTTCCTAGTAGAGAAAAAAACACATGGCTTTTGACAAGATGAAGTTAGGGCATTTCCCTCTCACCCTCAAGGTGATCAGCATGACAAGTGTGACCAAAAAAGCCATCAGCCAGTGACCTCAGAGTGGAGTTTCATCCAAGTGAATCGATCCGTACCTGACTGCCACCAAATGAGGTGATCCCAATTTCCCTCCCTCTTTCTCATGCTGGTTTGGTGCTTCTCCAACCTGTTATTGAGCCAATTCAGCTTGCTGAAGAGGCAGAAAGGCTGCACAGCTTGTGCAAGGACAGCAGTTGGCATGTGCAGTCAAGAATGAGGAGCCAAGCTGGCAATGTAATCCCCTCCCATGGCACAGAGCTGCTGTATTCCTTGAAGCATCACTGCATACAGTATTGCCAGGGTGACTGCTGCTCATCCAGGAACTGGTTATCAAACAATGACACAGAGTTAACCCAGAGCTTTGATTAGTGTCTGTTGGAAATAAATGCAGCAAATAAGTTAAAGATAAATATCTAATGATGGTTCTTTGGTTTAAGGACTGGTGTTCCAAGGTCAGAATAAACAATATCTAGCAAGATAACTTACTGCTTGAACAAAGATTCTGTACTTGCTAATTTCCAATTACGGAGCAGCTTTTAAAAACTGAAAAACTTGTCAAAGGTCCCCCTCTAGGAGACTGATTTTCAGATAATTCTATAATGTAAATATAAATTCTCAAATACAACCTTTAATACATAAAATGAAAAATATATCCCATACCCCACTCATCTTAAAACACTGTCTGTGCTATATAAAGTGTCTTACGTTTAACTTTCAGGGTTTTCAACACTTAGGTGCTGAAAACGAGGCAGATAATTAATTGCAAAAACAGTATTCAACAGAAACAAAACACAGACACCCCACTGCCTCAAAGTAGAGGACCTTTCCAATGTAAAAGCCTTTTAGCCTAAAACAAAGACATACTTTTTACATCCCCAGAGATTATAAAAAAAGGCTTCACTCTTATTAAGATTTTAGCATTGCGTGTCTAATCCTACTGTCAGAGCATGTCTTTACCTGGCTTTTTTTTTTCTCCTTGGAACTGTAAATAGACTTTTCCTTTGAAGCTTTAAGTCCTTTCCAAATATATCTTCAATGTTTGCTCTGTTATGTAACCAGTATTTTCTTAATCTTAAGTAGCAGCATTTGGTTGTGTTCTGACAGAATATTGTAACTAAATATGTAGTCCAAAAAAGATATGAATATGACATTAGTGTGATGTGTGTGTATGAGCAAAAAAAGCCCCAAGATTATGTGGAAGATGAACCATTTAATGATGCCAGTAAATTCTCAAGTGTTCCTGACACATCTTGAAAAGGGCAGCTCTTCTGACACCTCATCTATACAAATGCAGAAATAATGAATAAAAGCCAACGCTGAGCTTTGGCCTGAAACAAAAATTGCCTTTTCATGTTTTCCTATGGTTTCTAAGTTACAACTGCAGCTCTTTAAATTGCCAGGCAAGTTCAATGCTCAACTTTTATTTCCTGATTTGAAGAAATTTCTGTACCTTTTTTTCAAAACATGAGCTTTTAACCACAGTATCTGATGAATGAAGTATTATTCTCTGACCTCCCACAGCGCCAAAATTCACACAATATGCTACAGTGAAATGAGTAAGAATGGATAAGGAATAACATTTTCTAAATTTTTTTAAAAAATCAAATTCTTAGCAGCCTACTTAATGGAACTACATACAACATATGTTGTAAATGGATAGATGTCAGCTGCAGTTTCTAATTCATTCTTCTACACAGAACCTTAACTTTGGAACTGTAACTAACATTTTCATGTTTATGCATCAAAAATCCCCTAACTGGATTTTAGCTACTCCTTGCCAGTTGACTGCTCAGTCTTAGCTCATAAGGACCCTTAAAACTCCTTAAGCTTCTATGAAATTTTAAGATGTGCTTTAATTTTTCCTTTTACTCAAATGAACAAGCTTTTTTCCCCTTCATCTTTGAGCAGGCTTTGGAAAGACTATGATTTCAGAATCCAAATCAGCACCTTCATAGATAAGTATTACCATCTGATTTTGAACACAAGGTTTTGCAGATATCCGGTTCCTAACTGGCCTAGTCTCAGTGCAGGAATCCAGCCAAACAAGCTGCACAAAGAAGAGTTTGGGAGTAGTCAATGTACATCAGGGACATGCATGGAGATAGACCAGCTACTGCAGGTTATGGACAAGGCCTGTATGTATCTCCACTAGAGGAGCTGCAATGAACTGTACTGTCTTACAAGAATCACATCCACTTTATCAGAATAAACAAATTGCTCCAGGCCGTATTAACACACTTTTGTGGAGCATTCCATTTCCCTCCACATTCAGAATCACTGTATGAATACAATGGCAACACTGAGGCATCAGTGAAACCTTCCAATTACATCTGTGGATCTTTCATACACCTCTCAGAAAGAGAGAGATCTTCTTTCCCAGCAACAAAAGAAAATTGGATCACAAAGCCAAGAATACATCAGACTGAATAAGCTGTAATACTTAAATCTACGATTAATTCTGTGATAAAGAAGAAACAATTTCAGGCTTGTCAACTTCTTTCTTAAAAATTAAGATCGAACTCAAGACTTGGGATCTTTTCCACCCCCAGCTGAAGTATTATCTCAGGCTCCTTTTTCATACTTAAGAGTGCTGAAAACCAGGCCAATATCCCAAACATGTAAGTGAAGTCATGCTTAGATGTTCATGGGCACCTGACATACTTGGAATGGATAGTTTTACTCTGACAGGGTAACATACCTGTTGGTAACAGGTTTTTCAACATCTAATTACCATGCCAGTTTTACTAAGGATATGAGTAAGCTTTAAGTGGAATGACACTGTAGCAGTTCCGCTGCAAGCAGCACACACTCTGAAATAAACTGACATGGTAAGTATTGTGTATCACCAATCCAGGTATGCAATACAGTATTATTCACTTATGTTTCTCCCTAGCACTTGAGCAAATGAGAAATGGGTTTCTCATTAGCATTAAGTTCCTCAATTCTCTTGGAGTTACGTTTTACTGTCTGTGCTTAGTACGCAAGAGTTGGTTTCGTAAAGATTATCAGTGTTAGTCTAGAGATAGAGAATTTTAAGATGATTGAACTACACAATCAGCATATTTAGCTCTGTCAGCTCTTTAGCTCTCTTCCAGGCTCTGGTACTGTTATTACTGCTGGCCCTGGTCCTGTAACCTGATGTGCATAGGCTGATTATAACCACTGGGGCTTCTTACAGCGAGCCCATTCTGCTCTCACAGAGTAGCCCGACTTTCACCCTTCTGCTGGTTCCCACCATGCCCACCAGGGCAGTAACTCAGCACGGGTCTGTCCCTGGCCAGCACGGTCCTGAAACCTGCCCCGCCAGCCCTGGGCACGACCCTCCGACGGCTCCTTCGTCCAGCAATTAAACTGGCACTGACGGGGCGCGAAGACACCACAAAGTCCCTTAAAAAAGCTGGATTTTCTGCAGGAAGTGCAAAAGTTGTTCCATCTATGTAACAACGCAAACAGCTCCGCTTCCTATTCAGATAAATGCCCATCTGCACGGAGCAGGCGAGCGGCACTGGCGATAAGGGGCGGGGGAGGCGGCCGAGGGGCTGCCCCGGGCGGTCAATGGCGCTGCGGNCAGGCCCATGTCCGAGCGCCGCTGCCGAGGAGACGCTACGCGGCCATGGCTGCTGGGGCGGAACTCGGCGGGGAAGGGCCCTCCCTCCGTCCCTGCCGGCCGGGCGGGGCGGGACTCGCGCGGCCCTATCCGGGCGGCGGGGCCGGGCTCGGGCCTGGCAGTGGCCGCTGTCCCCAGAGATCTGCGGGGCTGGGTCGGGCGGGGACACCGACCCGCACCCGCCGGGAGGCTGTGGCTGTACCGTNGCTGCGGCGGGCCGGGCCGGGCCGTGCAGTCTCCATGACACCGCAGCTCTCCGGCCGCACGAGTGCAGCACTCTGGGAAGCGCCGCTGCCCTGCCATCTTCCCCGGCCGCTTCGCCGGCCCTCTCGCTTCTCACGCCGCCCGGGCTCGGGGGGGCACTGCGGGCCGCCCAAGGTCACTCTGCCGGCTCTGGGCCGGGCCAGGCCCGATCCCCGCGGAGCGGCTCCCCCGGCCGCCGCAGCCCCTCGAGGGTCACCCCCCGCGGCACAGGGCCGGGCCCGGGGCTCCCCGCACGGGCACCCGTCCCG